>MU403205.1:0-87493 GCA_022695765.1 Annulohypoxylon moriforme
TATATTATAAAAATAATTATTAAACTTAATATTTTTATTATATTAAAATTATAATAAAAATATATTTATAAAAATAAATACTTTAAAATAATAAAGATTAAGTATAATGATTTTTTATTTAAATAAAAAATAAAATAAAACTTTAAATTTTTTTATATTAAAAATAATATTAATATTATTTATAAATAAAGTTTTAATTAAAGTAAAATTAAAATATTAAATTATTAAATTAAAAATAATATATTTAATTTAAATTTATAAAATAAATTAAATTTATTTATAATTTTATATTAATTTAATTTATATTATTATGGACCATTAAATTATAAAAAAGATTATATATTAAAATTTATTAAAAATAATTAATATAAATAAAATAAATAATAAGTTAATTATTATATTAATTTATTTATTATAATTTAATTTAAATATATATTATATAATTAAAAAATTAAATTTAATATTAAATATGTTTTTATAATTATTTATTATATTTAATTTTTATAATATATAAAAAACGAATAATAAAATAAAATTAATTCTTAATAATATAATTAATAATTTTTATTATATTATTATAAAAATTAAGATTTTTAATAAGTTTAAGAAGAAAATTATGGAAAGATATAAATTAAATAAAAAATTAAAAAAATTAAAAAAAATATTAATAAAAGTAAAAAAATAAAATAAAAATATAATAAAATAATATTATTATAAATTAATTAATAAATTATTATATTATATCACTTATATTAATTAAAGAAACTTAATAATTTTATTAAATTATATTAAAAATATTTTAATTTTAATTTATAATAAAAAACATTATTTTAAATTAATTAAAATATTACATAAATTATAAAGAATATAACTTTAAAAAATAACTTAAAAAATATAATAATATATTAAATAATATTTAAAATATTAAGAAAATAAAATTAATTAATTTAAACCATATAATAAATTATTTTTCATTAATTCCTTTTTATAATTATATTATATAATAATATAAAATTTTATTATAAATTTATTTAAAATTTTATTTAAGAATATATTATAATTAATTTATAATTATAATAACTTTAATAATATAATGATAATTATATATAAATATTTGAAAAAAATTATTTTATTATTAAAAAATATAAAATATATAATAAAAAAATAAGTGGAATTAATATTATAATTATTTATATTATATAATTAAAAAATACTTAGAAAAGTAATATTAAACTAAGATTTAAAGTTTATTTTTAAATTTTAATAAATTATTTTTATATAAATAAGTATTTTTTTAATAATATTTATAAATTACCATCCATAAATTAATAATTAATTAAAAAAAAAAATTAAAAAATAAAATTAACATTAAAATTTTATTATTTTTTAATAAATATAATATAATTAAAATTAATATTAACATTTTAATATAATATTAATAATAATAAATCTTTAATATTAAAAAAAAATTTAAATAAAATAATAATAAATTTTAAATTAAAATTAATTTTTTTAAATTTAAAAATATTAAATAATATTATAAATATTAATATTTTATAAAAAATATATTAATATAAAATTAAAGTAATAATAAATTTTATAACCATATAAAATAAAATTTAATATAATATTAAATATAAAAATATTATATTTTATAAAAATAATTTAATGTATTTAAAATTACATAAAAATTATAAATTACTAAAAAATAAATTAAAAAAATAAAATATTTAAAAAATAAATTTATTAATTATTAAAAAATAAATTAATAACTTTATATATTAATTAAATATTTTAAATAATTAAAAAATATATAAAATAATATTAATTATATAATTATTTAAAATTCCTTAAAAAATTAACCCTTATTAATAAAAGAAACCTTAATTAAAAAAAATAATTATAAAAAAAAATATTAATAAATAAGTTTTATATAAAATTAATTATTTAATAAAAAAGTAAATAAATAAAGTAAAAAATTAATACTTAAATATTTAATTTATTAGAAAGATTATTTAAAAATATACGATATATAATACCTATGTAAATTATTAATATAAAATACCATGTAATTATTAAATAAATTTAATGTTAAATATTTAATAATATTAAATAAATTATAAATTAAATAATTTAACTTTAAATAAAAATAAACTAAATTAATAATAAATTAAATAATAAAAAAAAAAGTTAAGTTTAAAGTTTAAATTCTTTTAAAAAAAATATTTAAAAAATAATAAAAAAGAAAAAAAAAATAATTAATATTTTAAATAAAAGTATTTTAAACGAAAATTTTGTTATTAATTTTTAAAATTTTACCACTTAATTACTTAAATAAATGTATTTATTAATATAAATATTTTTTTTTAATAAAAATATTTTTTTAATAAGTTTTTTTTTTTTATAATAATAAAAAACTTTTATAAATTATTATATAAGTTTAATACTTAATTAATTATTAATTAATTAACTATATTAATTTCATTAATTATTTATATATATAATTTTACATTTAATAATAATAATGTTATTAATTAATTATACGTTTAATTATATTCGTTTTATTAATTAATTAAGTATATTTAACTTATATATTTATTATTAATTAATAATATATTAATAACATATAATAAAATATCTTTTAATAATTAAAATTAAAAAGATTATTAAATTAACTTTTTAATGGAAATGTATTATATTATTAAAAATAATGAAGGTTAAAATACGGATATTAAAACGGTAATTAATTTAGTTTAAAAATGAAATAATAACGTAATGTAAAATTAATGTAAATTAATTATAAAAAATAGTTTTAAAATAAATGAAATAAAAGTTTTTAAAAATATTAAATTAATTAAAAATTATTATAAAATAATTATACGTATTAATGCGGTGAAACCTTAGTTTAATTATAAAAAAATTATATATTTATTTTTTTACATGGTTAAAAGTTAACGTTAATTTATTTATTAAATTTATTAAAATATTATAAAGTAAATTAAAGTTTATATTAAATTTAAAGATAAATATAAGTAAAATTTAAATAAATTACTTAATAATTATAAACTAATTTTACTTAATTTTAATTTATTTAAAATTATAAAACTTATAAAAAATATAACTTTTAAAATTAAATATATGTTTATAAAGTTTAATAAAAAATTATAAGAAATAAAATTAATATGAATTATATAATTTTTAAAACGTTATGTTTTACCTTTATTTTAAATAAAATTATATTAAAAAATGAATGTTTTTAAAATACTTAATGTAAAGTAAATAACTTATTTAAACGCGTTAATAATAAATAATTTTAATATAAGTTTATATCGTATTAAATAACATATAATAAAACTTAATAAAACATAAAAAAACATTAATAAAAAATTAAATATAATTAACATTAAACTTAATAAAATCATTAAAAATAACGCCGGTTTAAAACTTAATACCTTAATTACAAAGTAATTTTAAACTTTTTAAAAAAATAATAAAACATTATCTTTTTTTTCTATTAAAAAATAATTATAAAAATCCATTATAAAAATTTTCATTACTATATAATCATTATATAATCACACATAATTTACATTATAAAACTTTAACTCATATATATATAATAAAATAAATAACTTTAAATAAAATAATAATTTTATAATCTTTACATTTTAACATGCTTTTATAATAAATAAGTTTTTTTATTACTAAAAAATATATATAAATTAATATTTAATTTAAAAGGTTTATATAAATATTTATTTAAATTAAAATTAAAAGTTAAAAAAATATAAATATTATATTTTTTAATTTTTATTTTTAAATAAATTTAATAATTATATAATTTATTTTACTTAATTTATTAAATTTATTTAATTATAATATTAATAAATTTTAAAATAATTATTAAAAATATATAATTATTTTTAAATAAAATTATTATTTAAACTTTATTATTAAAAAATATATTTTATTAATTTAATATTTAAATATATATTTTTAAAAGTTTTATATTTAAACTGTTTTTTATAAGAATTTATATTATATTACTTAATTTAATTTTATTAAAATTAAGTTTTTATAATTTTCCGCGTTTTTTTTTATTTTTTAATATATTATTTACACGTTAATTATTTATTATACTTTATTTATTTTTTTTTTATTAAAGATATTTCGGTATTTTTTAATAACGTGGGTTTATAAAATTATAATTTTATTAAAATTTTTAATATAAATATAAAATAAATAAATTAAATTAAAGTAATTTAATTTAAACCCGATTTATTACTTAATTTTATATGTAAAATCGAACCGAACGGTAATAAACTTTAATATAAATTATAAAAGAAATTAAAATTTAAATATTAAAAAACGATATTATAAAGGTTATTAAAGTAATAATAAAAAAAAAAACTTATATATTTAACGGAAAATGAAAGTTTAAATTAAATATTTTTCGAACGTAATAAACGAAGTATATTATAAATTATTAATTAAAATCTTTAATTATTATTACGTGTGAATCGTATAAATTAAAAGTTTATTTATATTAAATAAAACGGATCGTATCGGTTATATATAAAAAGGACGTTTTAATTTTAAATATAAAAACGTATTATTTTTTTTTAATAATTTTATTTTTTTAAATTAAGTTTTATTATTTTATATATAATATATATAAAGTTTATATAAAATAAAATATAATATTTATATAATATATTTATTTTTTAAAAAAAATTATATTTAAAAAAGTTATTAAATTAAATATTATTTTATAATTATTTTTTAAACCACGTAATTATTTTTATTAATAAAATAATATAATTAAAATATTTAAAAATTTATAATTATTATAAGTTTTTTTAAGTTTTAATTAATTTAAAAAAAATATTAACGTGTATATATATTATTTTATTAAAATTAATTAAAGGATAATTTTTAAAGTTTAATAAATTAACGATAGTATTTAACTTAAATATGACTTAATTTTATAATTATAAAATGTAAGTTTTAAAATAATTTAATTTTATATTTTATAAACTTATTATATTAATAACGTACGTATAAAACATATCTTTTATTATATATAATAATTATTTAATAATTTTTTAATATAATTAAAATTTTAATAATTTAACTTTATAAATTAATATTACTTTTATAAATTATATTTATTTTAATAATAAATTTTTAAATGTGTTTTAAAAGTTTTTAATAATTTACGGGTTAAGGGACACTTTTAATTAAACGTTAATATGGCGTTTACTTTTTAAAGGTTTATTAAGTAGTTTTAAAAGTCTTTAAAATTTATTAATAAACGTTTTAAACTTATAAATTAATTTTAATAAAAACGTATAAAAATATTTAATAACTTAATAAATAAATAATAAATAAATGTAAATATTATTTTTTAAATATAAAATAATAAAAGTAAACTTTAATTAAACTTAATTTTATTAATATTAATTTTATAAATATTTTTTAAAATTCCATTTATAATTAAAAATTAACCTATATATTACGCTATTTTTTATAAACTTTATGTAATAATATTAATAAATTTTATAAAAATAAACCCACTTTATAATATTTTAATTAAAATTTTAAACTTATTAATTTTATTTAATTATAGATTTAATAAAAAAAAAGATTTATTAATATATAAAAATTAATATTATAAAATAAATCCATTTTCTTTTATTTTAATATAAATAAAAAATAAATTAATAATTATTTAATTATTTTATACATTACTTATATATATAATAACATAAATTATTAAATTTATTTAATAATTTTATTAAATAATTATCTTTATTTTATTACTTACATATATATATAAATATATAAAAAAAATTATTTTTTTAATTATATAATATTAAAACATTAATATTATTTTAAATAATAAAAGAAAATTAATAAACTTTAACTTTAAATTATATAATTATATATAAAATATAATATATAATTTAATTATTTATTAAAATAAATCTTTATATTTATATAAGTAGTAATTATTTTTTTAATGATATGTTTCTTTGAAAATATTTAAAAAAAAAAGGAAATTTAATTATTATAATAAAAATCTTATCCTTTTTAATATTTATAAATATTAAATATATAATATTTTAATAAACTTTTAAATTAATATTACATTAATCTTACCCTTTATTTTTTTATTTTTAATAATATTTAAAATAATATTATTTTACTTAAATTAAATTTTATATTTTTTTACATTTAAAATATTTTATTTTAATTAATTTAATAAATTATTAATTTTATTTATTTAAATAAAGATTTTATTAAATGGAATTTTTAATTAAAGATAAGTAAACTTTATAAAAATATATATAATTTAATTAACCGTTACATTATTTAAAACACTTTTAAACTTATTAAAAATAACATTTATTTTTTTATTTTTTTTAAAAAAAAAATTAAAAAAAGAAAGAAATATATAAAAAATATAATAAATATTTTAAGTTTTTTTTTTAAATCTTATTAAGAAATTAATTAAAATTCTTAATAAAATAAAATATAACTTTAAATTTTAATCTTATAAAAGTAATAATAATATAATTTATTATTAAATATTTAAAATAAAACCTTGTTTTAATTAAATATTCTTATTATTATAATTTTAATTTTATATCTTTTATTTATTATATAATAATTTATTATATAAAAGAAAAATATAAAAATATATAATATATAAGAATATATAATAAAAAAATGCCTTATATTTTAAAATAAATGCGGAAATAAAAGTTTAAAATAAAATAATTAAACATTTTATTATTTATTTTATTTATGTGGGTATATGTTATTATTTTCCATTATTATAATTATTTAAATTTATTTATAGTAAAATACTTTTTATTATTATTATAATTAATAATAATTATTAATAATTATTAAGTAATTTTTATTTATAAAACTTTTAATTATGTCCATCCATTCTAAACTTTTATTTTCATATCTTATTTAAATATATAATAATAAAAAAAATAATTTTTAATTAAGGAATAAATTTTTTAAAAAAATAGTAATAAGTTTTTTAATAAATAAATTATTCCTTTAATATAAACTTAAAATATAAAATATTATATATAAATATATATATAAAAAAAGTTTATTAATAATATAAAATTATTTTATTAAAATAAAAAAGAATTTAAATAAAAATTATTAAAAGAATTAAAAAAAAACCATATATTATAATAATATATAAAAAATAAAAAGTTATAATTAATTTTATTATAACTTAAATTATTATAAATAAAGTTTTTAATTATAAGAATGTTAAGTTTTAAAAATATAATTTAATTTTATATATATATTATATTTATTATATTTTATATTTTTTAAAAAGTTAAAGATAAAACTTGTTAATTTATTTTTTTTAAACGTTAAATAATTTAATAATAATAATATATAAAAAAAGAAGGAAATATTTTAAAAAATAAATAAAAATAAAATATAAATTATAATTATTTTTATTTATATTATTTATTTTATAACACGTTATTTTTTAATAATTCTTTTATGTAATTATTAAATATTTAAATAATTTTAAATATTATTAAGTTTATTTATATTTTAATTTTTATTAAAGTAATATTTCTTTAAATAAAGATTTTTAATTAATAATAATATTTATATATTTACTTTTAAAAGATTAATATTTATAATTTTTTAATGTTATTAATAATATAATTAACGTTTTTAACTTTTAAAAATATTTATAATATAAAATGGTAAAATTAATACGAATTAATTATTTAATAATTATTTTTATTACTTTATTTATGTTTAAAAAGTATTATTATTTTAAGGTAATTTAATAAAAACTTAAAAATTACGTAAGGAATTACGTAATTTAAGTAATTACATAATAAATATATTTTGAAATACCGGTAATAAAATAAATTTAGTTTAGTGTATATTATAAAGGTTTATATAAAATAATTCGGATTTCTTAATTAAGAAATTAAAATAATTTTTAATAAATAAACCATTAAAAACATAATAAATAATTTTAATTATATTTATTATTTATATTATAATTAATTTTTCGCATTATATAATAATATGTTAAAAAAATAATAAATATATTTTTATAATTATATAAAGTAAATTTTTATTTTTTTATACTTATATAACGAACTTCGCGAAAAATAATTTTATAATATTTTTTTCCCATAATTTTAATATAAATAAGATAAGAAAATGGTTAAAATTAACCTTTTCCGCGGTAATTTTTAAATTAATAACCCATTAATTATAATTATTAAAACGTTTTAAGAAAAAAAAGTTAAAGCTTATAATTAATAATTATCCTTTAATTATTATAATTATAATTAATAATATAAAACCAAATAAAAAAAAAAAATTTTTTATTTTAAATATTATAATAAAACTTAAATATATATAATTAAATTTTTATTCGAAGATTTTTTTAAGGAAAGTAATAAATTAAAAAAGAAAATAAGGTTAATTAATAAATAAAAAACATATTAAAAATATAATGTATTAATATACGTTCCCATATATTTAAATTATATTTTATTAAAGCGTGTTTAATTTAAAACTTTAAAATAATAATAAAAGTGGTAATAACTTAATATAATTTAATTATTATTTAATAAATTTAGAAAATTTAAATTATAATAAAAGTTAAAGTTTCATTATTAAAATAAATTTATATAATAAAATTAATTTTACTTTTAATATATAATAAAAAAATAAACTTTTAATTAAATTTTAATAATATTAAATTTTATTTAAAATATAATAAAATAAATAAATTAATACTTTTTAAATGGTAAAATATACGTTAATAAAAACGTTATTTAATAACTTTTTATTTAAAATCTTACCGAAAATAATTTAAAATATTATATGTAAAAATTTAATACTTTTATTAATTAACCTCCAAATAATAATATAAGTAAAGTATTTTTATTTTTTAATATTTTACATTATTTTTTAAACCATTTATATATTAATATTTTTATTATATTATATTTAATTATTATATCTTTACTTTTTTAATATTTAAATATATTCTTATCTTTTTTAAATATTTAAAAATAAAGTTTAATAATCTTCTTAAATATTTAAACATAAAATTTAATAATCTTTTTAAATATTTAAATATAAAGTTTAATAATTTTTTTAAGTATTTAAATATAAAATTTAATAATCTTTTTAAATATTTAAAAATGAAGTTTAAAGGTTTTTTTAAATATTTAAAAATAAAATTTAAAAATTATTATAATAATTATTATTATATATTTATTAATTAATTCTTAAGTCTTTTAATTAATTCCTTATAATAATACATTTCTTAATATTTTTATAATTCCTTAAATAAATATTAATATTAATTATAAATATATTTATTAATATTTTTTAACGCATTATTAAAAAATTTAAAAATAATAATTAAATTAATTTTTATTTTTTTTTACGCATTTAATAAAATTCTTTTAATTTAAACATTCACACCGCATATATAAATAAAATTTATACTTATATCCTTATAAAAAAAAAATAAATATAAATTACTTTATTAAAAAATATTAAATTCATCTTATAAAATCTTATATTAAAATTAAAATATAATAATATATTATATAAATAAAGTTAATATTTAATATTTATTATATAAATAAATTAAAATTTATAATAAAATTAAAAAAAATATAAATTATATTAATTTATATATATATATTTTATATATAATATATTATTATATTAATTAATATAATTTATATTTTTTCTTAAAAAAAATATTATAATGAAAATATATTAATAAATTTAAAAAAATAAATAAAAAATTTAAAAAATAAATAATTTTAATTTATTTAAGGTTTTTTAAATTTTATCTTATATACTTAATAAATAAACTTAAAAAAAAAATAAATATATAATAACTTATTTATATATCTTAATTAAAAATTTTTTTTTTTAAAAAATAAATATAATTATTTTTAATAAATACAAAGAAATTAATAAAAAAATTAATAAAAAAATATATAAAATTATAAATTTAAATATATAATACTTATATTTATATATAAATTTAATTATAAAAATATGTACTTTATATCTTTTTATTAAAATATTAAATTATATATTTATATATAAAATAATTATAATTATAATAATTAAAATAATTATAATTATATTATATATTTTATATTTAAAAAAACTTATTTAAATTATAAAGTTTTATTTCTTAATATTACTTTATTTAATTAAAAGTATTATTATTTAAATTATTTATTTTATTTTTTTTAAATTTAATTAATTAAAATTAAGTATTTTTATTTTATAATACTTTTTTTAATTAGTTTAATATTTTAAATTTTAACCATATTTTAATTAATTATAACTTTATAAAAATAATTTATAAATTAATATAATTAAGATTATTTATTTTGTTTAAATTATGCGATTAAAATAGATTTAATTATACTTTATTAATTAAATTAAATCTTAAATTATTTAAAATTAAATTCTACCGTATATATTTAATTATAATAAAAGATTATTTAATAAAAAAAGTTTTAATAAGGTTTTTATTTACTTATAACACATATTATATATAAATTAATAAAAGTTAATATTCTAATTAAAATTTTATTCCTAATATATTTTTAAAAATAATATAATAAAACTTATTTTAATTATAAAATTAAAATAAAAATAATAAATTTAATTATATTAATTTAAGAGTTATATTAATAAAATTATAATAAATTAAAAAATAATTAAGTTTTAATAAAAATATTTTAAATGAAAGATTTAAAATTTATAATATAATTAATTAATCTTAAAAAAAAAATGAGATAATAATTAAAATATTAAAAAAAGGGTTATTTAAATAATTAAATAATAATACTTTTAATTAATTTAATTAAAACTTAAAGTTTTATTTTACTTATTTATATAATTATAATTAATAAATAATTAATAAATAATAATTAATTTAATTTTTTTTAATTTTATATTAAAAAGTTTTAATATATGATTAAATATATCTTTCTTATATTTAATTACTTAATAAATTAAATTTATTATTATATTAATTAATTATTTTAATGATTATTTAATTATTTATTTAATTTATTATTAAATTAATTATTTAATTAACTATTAAATTAATTATTAAATTAATTATTTAATTAATTTTAAAATTATTTAATTAATTATTAAATTTATTATTAAATTAATTACATAAAATAATAAAATTTATAAATATATTTTTAAAATATTAATTTATCACTTATTATTTTACTTATTATACCTTTTTAAATATAATTTAAAAAATTTTTTTTTTTTATAAAATTATACAATTAAACCTTAATATTAAATACTTTAAATTTACTCAATTAAATAAATAAAAGCTTTTTAATATAAAGTTAATGATTTTAACATTTTTAATGTAATTAATACGTTATGTCTTCTTAAATTATAATATAAAATTAATATACTTAAATTATTTTTATTTCTTATTAATTAAATAATTAAACTTAAGATATTTCCACTATTAAAAATAATCTTTATGGTCCAAAATAAAAATTTTTTAATTTTAAATTTAATTAAAAACTTTAAAAATATAATATTATTTATTTAATCTTATATTTTTTATTTTTATATAATTTATATTAAAAAATTATAAATAATATAATGAAACTTTTTATAAACTTAAAGTAATTTCTAATAATTTATAATAATAAAAAATCCATAAATATTAATTAATAAATTATAATTATAATAAATTATTTAAAAATAATAATATAATTATAAAAAAATAATTAATTTAAAAAGAATTAATTATTTATAATAAATAAAAGAAATAATCCATAATATTATTAAAAAATAATATTATAATTAATAATTACCACTTAACTTAATAATAATAATTTTAATTATAAATATATAAATAAATATAATATTACTTTTTTAAATATTTTTCTTATTTTTAATAAATAATATAAGGTTTTTTATTTTTCTTTAACTTATATTATTAACATATAAATTAAGCTTTCTTATTATTATTAATAAATTATAACTTTAATAATAACTAAATCTTTTTTAAATTTAACCTTTAATTTAAAATAACTTTTTAAAATATTTTAAAATTTAATATCCTTTAATTAATTATTTTTTTTATTTTAAATTTTATTAATATTAAAATAATAAGTTTTAAAAATTTTAAAAAGGTAAATTTATTTTAATTTTAACTTAATAAATATTATTTATAAAAGTTAAACTTATTTTAATCGTAAATAAGTTTAATTAAGTTAATTTATTTATTATTTTATAAGTGTTAATAATAAAGTGGTAAGTTAAATTAAAATTAATAATAATATATTTAAATATAATTTTAATTATTAAATAATATTTATTATAAAATCGATATTATAATATATTTTTTCTTAAGAAAAGGATTTTATTAAATTTAAAACGCTTTTTTTATATTAAAAATCATTACTTACCTTTTTTAATTTTTTTATAAATTACTTAACTTTTTTTTAAAACTTTAATACATTTATTAAAAATAAAACAACTTCTTTAAATTTATCCCCCTTTAATAAGTTTAAATTTATATTATTATTTATTTAAACTATTTTATCTTAACTTTTATTTTTAAAAGTTAAGTTTTAAACATGCTATTTTAAATTAAGGTATATAATTCCGTATATAAATTATTTCTTATTTTTAAACTTATAATTAATTAAAATTCCACGTTATATCTTAAGTTATACATTTATTTTAATAATTTAAATATACATTAAGTTTTAATAAATTATAATTATATTTTAATAATTATAAATTAAATATTTTTCTTTTTTTTATAATAAAAATAAAATTAAATTTAAATAATCGTTTTAATAAGAATCTTTCCATAAATACGTTAATAAATATATTAATTATTATGTTATAAAAATATTAATTTAAATAAAAAAGGGTAAAATATTCACATTTATAAAATTAAAAAAGCATATATTAATAATTAAAAATTATTAAAATTTATTAATTTAAAATAAACGGAAATTTTTTTAATAATAATTTAATAAATAATTAAACTTAAAAATATTAATAATATAAATTAAGTTAAGATAAATAAGTTATATTAATGGTTTTATTAATTTATTTTATTTAAAACGTTATAATTAATTAATAATATTATAATTACGTGTAAAATTATCGCAAAGTTTAAAACGTATATCTTAAAATTATTTCACACGTTAATAAAAGTAAGTTTATTTTAAATATTATTATAATAAACGTAATATAATATAATAGTTATTTTAATTAATTAATTTATTTTATAATTTAAAATATAAAATAAAAATTAAACCATTTAATTTATAAATTTAATTTACGTTAAAATAAAATTTACCGAAAGTTAAATATATATAACGGTTAATATATAAAATGTTTAAAACATTATTATTAATATAATTATAAAGGGTATATTACTAATACATGCGTTTTTTTAACTTATAAATACTTTTTTCGTATTAATTAAAAGCTTTATAAATTATTTTTTTATATATTTTACTTATTTTTTTAATATAAAACTTTTTATTTTCTTTAAAATTTTCCAAAGTTTTAAAATAATAATTTTATTTAATCGGTAAATTATTTATTATAAACATTATAAATAATAATAATTTTTTATTTTTAAACGAGTTAAATACGTGGCTTTTTAATATATAAATTAAAAAACTTTAAAAAATTAATTTAATTAAAAATATTTTCATAAATAATAAAACTAATAAAATTATAAAAATAAATTAAATTTTATTTAAAATAAAAATATTAAAAGTAAAATAAAAAATAATGTTTAAAAAATTAAATATTATAAAAATAATAAATAATATAAATATTATTATAAAATTAAAAAATTATTTATAAAATATTAATGTAATAGTTTTAAAAAAAGTAAATAAAATTAATTATATTATTATAATTATATAATATTAAATAAAAATAAAGTTACTTTAAATTATAACTTTTTTCGAAATAACGGTAAATTTTTATAAAAACGTTTATTTAATTAATTATTAATTAATTATTAATTAATATATTAAAATAAAAACTTTAATACCATTTTAATTAACCGTTAAAAAATATTAATCGTTTTTAAAAACATTTTAAAAATTATTAAATATATATAACATAACGTTTATTTTAAATAATAAAATAATTACCGATCTTATCGAACTTAAAAAAAGGGACCGTTTATTAACGAAGTTAAATATAAGGTTAAATAATATTATTTCTTTAATTTTATTAAAAATAAATACATTCGTAACATTTTTTTAAAAGTTTTTTAACCGTTTTATTTTATTAATATAATTAATGAAATTAATTAACGTTAATATATTTATAAACCGTTATAATTTATTATTTTTAATAAAGATTTTATTAATTTTTTACTTTTTATATAAAAATAATAATAACTTTAAAAACTTTATTTAATTAATTTTTTACCAACCATTTTTTATATTACATTTAAATATATAAATTAAAACATTAAAACTATTTAAACTTTTTTTAATAAACGTTACCATTAAAAAAATAAATGTAAATTATTTCCTTTTTTAAAAACCTTTTTCTTTTAATTAATTTTAATAATATATTAACTTAAAAAACTTTATAATATTAAAAAATATGTAAATATTTATAAATAAAAATATTAATTAATTTATTAAATATTTTTACTTAATAATATTAAAATAATTTTAAAAGTTTTATATATATTTAATTAAATTAAAGTAAATAAAATATTTTATTATAATTTAATAAAAATTAATTATAACTTAAATTATTAATAAAAAATATATTAAAATTATTAATATATTATTAAAAAATTTAACATTATTTTAAAAATATAATAATATTATTAATTAATGAGTAAAATAATAAAATAATTATTTTTAAATAAGATTTAAATTAAAAATAAAAGTTGTAAAGAAATTATTTATTTTTAAAAACATATATAAAGATTATAATATTATATAAATAATTTAATATTTACTTTTACATTAGTTAATAATTATTTTAACGGTAAATAATTAAATTAAATTTATTAATCCGTTTTTTTATTTTAAATAATTATATTATATAAATTATTAATAATTTAAGTAAAAAAAACCTTATAATATATTAAAAATTACTTTTATAATTTTATTTTTAAATTTATATGTTTTTTAATAATATTATAAAGTTTATTAACGTTAGGAACAAATAAAAAAAATGATAAAAGGAATAATAAAAGGAATGGTAAATAAAATAATAAGAAAAATAATAAAAGAAATAATAAAAAAAATGGTAGTAAAGTTAATAATAATAAATTTATAAGTTTAAATAAATTAATTAAATGGATATTTAATATTATTAATGAATTTAATATATATTTTTAATATATTTTTTTTATAAATTTTTAAAAAAAAGTATTTATTAATTATTAAATAAGTTTAAAAGTAATATTTAATTTATTTATTTTAAAAGTTATTTTAAAATAATAAAAGTAAATAAATAATAAAACTTATAATTAAAGTTCGTAATATTATTTATAATATTTATTTTAAATTAAATAATTAATATTATATATATTATACGTATTATACGTGTTATGCGTGTTATATATATTATATATATTATGCGTGTTATACGTATTATACGTATTATATATGTTACACGTGTTATATAAAAAATAAAACTTATAATAAAACTTTTTAATTATAAATTTAATATTAAATTAAGTGTTAAAAAAAAGGTAAGTTTTAAAAGATTATTTAATTAATAAATTAATTAAATGATTTAAATAAACTTTATTAAAAAGGTTTTAATATAATTTTAATTAATTTTTTTATTTTATTAGTTTTATTATAATTTAACTTATTAATTATAATAATACTTAAATTTTTACTTAAGTTCTTATATTAACTTTTACTTGAATTTTATTTAAGTTTTTATATTAATTTTTTTTTTTAAAAATAACATATTTTAATTAAAAAATAATAATTATATTCATTTAAGTTTAATAACTTTTAATATACTTTATAATTTATGTTTTCTTTTAAGAATAACTTTTAAATAAATAATTTTTAATATATTTTTTAAATTATAAAATAACTTATTAAAGTTTTTAAATAAATCACGTTTAAATAAAATTTATATATATTATATAATACTTTTTATATTAAATTTTAATTAATTTAATTTAATTTTATTTAAATATTATAATACTTTAATTTTAAAATATTTAATTTAACCGAATTTATTTAATGGTTTATATTTTAATATTTTATTACTTTATTTAAATCCTTAATTATATTTTAATTTTTTTTTATTTTTCGGAATAATTTTTTTTTTATATTATAAAATAATTTATCGCCCTTTTATCTCATATTATTTAATTAAATTAATCTTAAAAATTAAGTTTATATAATTTAATTAATTAATTAAATAATAATATAAAATTATATTATATAATCTTTATATATTTCCACACTTAATTATAATATATAATTATAAATTTATTACTTTACTTTTTTTTTTATTATTAAAAAATATCCCGTTTAAAATATTATAATAATTAAATCTTAAAATATATTTAAATTTTATTCGAAATATTTTTTTAATTAATTAAATTTTTATAATATTAAACTTTAATTAATTATTACTTTTTATTAAATAAACATTTACTTTATAATTTCATTTTATATAATTAAATTAACTTTTTATTATACCTTTTAATTAATTAATACTTTATTAATAAATTTATTACGTAATAATTTCTTATTTATATTATTAACTTTTTCTTTTATACCCTTTTATACTTTATTTACTTTATATTATCACATTTAATTATTTTTATTATATTTTTTTTAATTATTTAATTATACCTCCTTATTTAATTTAATAATAATTTTATTATTTAATATTAATTATAATATTTTTTTAAATTATTTAATTAATTATAACCCCCTTTATCTTTTTATTAAACACTTTAATTATATTCATTTAATTATATTTTCTTTTTTTTATTTATTTATTTTAATGGGAATATCATAAATTAACTATTACTTTATTTTAAACTTAATTATTATAAGATTTTTTTAATAAAAACATTTTATTTAATTTTATTATTACAATGTTTATTAAATTATTATAATTTAAAATTTAAAATAAAACTTAAGATAATTATTAAGGACTTAAAATAAACCTTAAATATTTACTTATTAAATAAATTATAAATATTTATTAAATAATTTTTAAACTTTTATAAAATATTTAAAATATATAAATATAATTAATTTAAATATTTAAGTAATTATTTTATAAAGTTAAAAATCTTATTAAAATAATTAAATAATAAATTTTATTACTTAAAAAAAATAAAGTACTTACTTAATAATAAAATAAGTAAATAATTAATTAATATTTATTAAATATTTAAAATTAATTTAATGAATATTTTTTTTTAAAAATAATTATTATAAATTTATATTTATTTAAATATTTATTTAATACTTAAGCTTTTAAAATTTTAAAAGTTTTAAAGCTTTAACTTTTATTTATAATAAATAAATCCTTATTTATTTAATTAAATTAATTAAATTAATTAAATTAATTATTAAATATTTAATAAATATTATTTAATTAAATTAATTAAATTAATTAAATATTTAATATTATTATTTAAGCTTTAAAAACTTTGAAACATTTATATAAACATTTAAAATATAAGTATTATTAAAATGTATTTATTATTTAAATAAATATATAATATAAAACGTTTAATATAATTTATAATTTACATTTCATATTGTATTTTATAAGGACCGTAACATTAAAAGGATGTTATAAATTAAGTATTATAATTTATAACGTATTTAATACATAAATTTTTTATAACTTATTTATTAAATATTATATATAAATACGTTTTTTATATTAAGTTTTTTCGTAAGTAATTTAATTAATAAATATTTATTAAGTAATTAATTAATTAATTTAATTAAAATCGTATATATTTAAATAAATATAATTTTAATATTATTATAATTTAATTTTATTTAATTAATTTAATTTAATTAAAATTTAATAAAAAAAGTATTATATAATACACGTTAAACCTCATTTAAATTAAAAAATAAATATAAAATAATTTTAATTTTAATTATAAATTATTTATTTATTATATAAAAAAAAAGTTATAAAATATAAAATATATATTATAAATAAAAATTTTAAAAATGTTTTAAAATAATTTTATTATAATTATAAAAGACTTAATATTAAAATATATATTTAAAGTTAAATATATTTTATAATTAAATATATTACTTTAATATAAATAATATATTAAATTATTTATAAATTATAAAAACTTTTAATGTTATAATCTTTATAAAATATAATTCTTAATATAAATAATAAATGATATTATACGTTATATATTATATATATTTTAATACTTTAAATAAAATAATAAATTAACGGATTTAATATTATAATTCGTTTTATATTATTTATTTACTTAATATATATTAAAATAAAATAATTATTAATTATTTTAATTTATTTTAAAAAGTTTAATTTTTAAATTTAAAGCTTTATTTTTAAATATAATTATAAAATTTTTAAAGTTTTTATTTCATGTTTTAAAAAAAATCATATAATATCCTTAGATTTAAAAGTATTAAAAATATATAAACCACTTTAAAAATTCCTTATTTTACACGTAATAATAAAAAATAATGAAAATTATAAAAATGTATTTAATAATATATTATAAAAATTAAACTTTTTAATCGTTATAAAAATTACACGTAAAGAAATTTTCCCCGTTATAATACACCTATTTATAACTCCTTTTATATTAAGTTTATTATAATTTTATTAAACTTATTAAAAAACGCATTTAAAATTTAATTAATAAATTATAATTTAATTAAATAATATTTAATAAATTAAATATATTAATAAATTAAAATAAATATATTACGTTATATATATTTATAACTTATAACTTCGTTTTTAATTAAATAATTTAAAAGATTTAAATTATATTAAACTTATTTAAAATTTATTTAAATAAATATAAATATATTACAAATTATTTAAATAAATATTTAAATTATTTTATATTTTTTATTAATAATTATAAATATCCGTATAAGTAATAATTTTCTTATATATTTTAATATATTCCTTTAATTTTTTTACTTTCTTTTATATTTTTATTTAAACTTTTTTAACCTTTCTTTTTTAACTTTAAAATAATAGTAATTAATTATTTTTAAAAAGTATTTTTTTAAAATATAAAAGTTAATAAAAATTTAATTAATAAGTTTATAATTTTCTTAAATATAAATTTTTATTAAAATTATTATTATTATTATTATCGTTATTTATAAATATAATTATTATAATTAATATTTTATATTTTTTATTTATTTTTTTAATGTAATTTTTTATTATTTAATTAATTTATAATATGGTTTATTTTTTTATTATATTTTAATTAACGATATTTTTTATATAATAAAAAGTTTCTTAACTTTAACTTATAATTAATTTTTAATAAAAAAAAATAACTTTTTATAAAATAAAAAATTATTATTATTATTATTATTATATTATTATGTTTATTAAAAGTATATTAATATATTTTATATTACATGTACGTACTTTTTATTTTTTCCTTTAATTAATAAATAATATTTTTTTTTTTGTTTTTAAAGGAAGCATTTTTAAAAGGAATAAAAAGAAAACATTAATTAAAGGAAAGTTTTAATATATATTAAAATTAAATATTTAAAAAAATATTATTATAAAGTTTAATTTAATATAAATAATATAAAAGTGATTAATTATATTAAATATAATAATTTACTTTTTATATAATTATACGATTTAAATCTAAGTTTTTAATTAAAATAAAAAAGTATATTTAAGAAAAAATGATTTATTAATATTATTTAAAGCGTTCGTTGATTAGCGAGGCGCGCGTAGCGGGCAAAGAAAAATTTAAAAAGGATTTACGATAATTTTAAAGATAATTTTCGGCCTTTAAAAAAAGAAAATAAAAAAAGTTTATAATTTTAAGGATAGTTTTTAACCTTTAAAAAAAAAAAATAAAAAAGGTTTATAATTTTAAAAATAATTTTTAACCTTTAAAAAAAGAAAATAAAAAAAGTTTTATATATATATATTATATTTTTTATTTCTTAAGTTTTTAAACTTATTTTATAATACCATTTAAATAAAAATATAATAAATCTTTTAATTTAATTATAATTTTATATATATAATTATTATTAATATTAAAGATATAAAATTAAATATTTAAAAAGTTATTTTTTAAGTATAAATATAAAGTTATTAAAAAAATTTTTTAATGAATATTATATATAAAATGAATATTAAAATAAAATAATAAAGTTATTATAATTTAATTAATTTTTTAATAAAAATACTTTAATTAAAAAATAAATATATTTAAATAAATAAGATTTTTTCTTATTACTTTAAAAATTATTAAATATATTAATATATAATATAATAAACTTTATATATAATATTTTTTAATAAATAAATATTTTAATAATATTTTTTTATTTATTAATAATTATTATTTATTATTTTCCCTTTATAAATATTTAATGAATATATGTATTTACTTTATTATATAAATATTATTAATATATTTAACTTTTTATTTATATTATTTAATTTTATTTTTTAATTTATATTTATTTATTACCATTTATATATTATTAATTATTTATTATATTTCTTAAATTTTTTAAATTAACCTTAATTAATAATTATTTTTATTTGGGTTTAATAATTTTAAATAATAATAATTTAAAATATAATAATTTTAATTTAATAATTTTAAATAATAATGCCTTAGAATATAATAATTTAAAAGAAAATTAAGTTATAAATATAATAGTTTTAAATAATAATAACCCGAAATATAATAATTTAAATTTAATAGTTTTAAATAATAATGTTTTAAAATATAATAATTTAGTTTTTTTTAATTTTATAAATTATAAATCATAATTAAATAATAATAACGAATATATTATCCATTATAAATTATAATTATAAAAAATAAAAAAATATATTTTATATATCTTAAAAAATAAAATTAATAAATACTTTTATAATAAACTTTAAAATATATATAATTAAAACTAAAAATCTTATAAATTTAATAATAATTAACGTGTTAAACTTTAAATTAACTTTATAAATTAATATTTAAAGTTTTTTACCTTAATTAATAATAATTAAAATATATTTAAAATTATTAATAAAATTATTAAATTAATTTTATTATTTAAAAGTTTTTTTTTTAATAAATTAATAATTAACGTTATATATAATAACGTAATTATTATTATTAAAAAAAAATTAATTTTAATAAATTATATACCGTTTAATATAATTATAACGAAAAAAAGTCTTAATATTACGAAAAGATTTTATTTCCTTTTTATTTATAATTTAATTAATTAATTTATAAAAGTCGACCTTATTAATTAAAAACTTTAATATTTATAATTTTATTAAACTTTTATTAATTATATAATAACCTTAACTTTTTTAAATAAAATTAATATTATAATTAATTATTATAAAACTTTTTAAAATAAATTATTAAAAGATTAAATATAAGTAATTAAAATAAATAATATATTAAAGAAAAATTAATTAATATAAAAGTTATTAAATAATTTTACGTTATAAAAAAGTTTCATTTTTAATAAAAATAATATAAATAAAAGATAAAAAATAATATAAAAATTAAAAGAAAAATAAAAATATTTATTTAATTTTAAAGTTTTTAAAATATATATTTTATATTATTAACATATAAATAACATTTTACGTAAAATTATTAAAAATAAATTATATTATTTAAATTTTTAAAATAAAAATATAAATATTTTATTTTTTATTTATAACCGATTTAATAAATTAATATTTTATTTAAGTTATTTTTAATTCCATTTTATTTATTAAAAGTTTAAATATAATTATATTATTTTATTTATGTTTTATAAAGTATTTTTATATATAATAAGGATTAATTATAATAAAAATAAAGAAAAGTTAAAGCTTAAGGAAATTAAATTAAACGAGGAAACTTTAATATATATAATAATATATATTTTATATAATAAAGTTTTAAAGTTTTAAATTAATCACTTAAGAAATTTAATAAAAATAATTATTTTCCGTTTAAATAATAAAATTTTAAAGCTTTTAATAATAATAAACTAATTATACCCGTTTAATTTTTTATTTTATAAAATTAAATATAATATTATAATATTTTTAAAATATAATTATTTTTAATATTTAATAAAAAACGATAAAATTATTTTAAAAAAAAATAATAAATAATATTTTTAAAAAAATAATTTTAATTTTATAAAAAATTATAATAAGTAATAACGTACGATAATTATAAAAATTTAATTTACGAATAATTTTTATTAAAATTATTTAAGAAAAAATAAAAGGTACTTAAAATATATTATAATAACGGTTACGAATTATAACTTATTTTTTATTATTAACTTAAAAATAAGTTTAAAAATTTAAAACATTAAAATTAATATTATAACGGAATATAACGTGTAATTAAAAATGTTAAATAATAAATTTTATAACGATTTATAAGTTTTAAATTTTAACGTGAAAGTATGGAACGAAAATATAACCCCGAAACTTTTATAATATTATAAAATGTTTTTTAAATACGTTAACTTTTAAATTTAATATATTTATAATTATTATTTTAAATTTTTAAAAATATTTTACGTAAAACTTAAATACGAATATATTTTTTTATCCTTAATTTATAATAAATTATATTATTATTTTTTATATTATATTAAAACCGTTAAATTAAAAAAATATTAAAATTAAATTTATAAAGTTTATAATATTTTATTTAATTATTTTTATAATTTACTTAAATATATTAAAAAAAAACATTAATAATACTTTAATTATTCGAAATATTTTATTAATTAAATTATATGTTAAAAACATTTAAATAAAAAATACGAAAAGTATTAAATTTTTAATAAATTAATTCCTTTTATAATTTATATTTACGTAAAATGTTTAAATTAATACGTTAAACGTAAAAATTTAATTATATATATTAAAATTAATTATTATTATTACTTAAATTTTTTCAAAGTAATTAAAAATAATATATATATTTTTATTTATTTTAAAATAAAAAAAAAAACCATAATTTATATAAAATAATATTATATTAAATTTATATTATTTATATATTCATTTATAAAACTTTAATATAAAATTAAAAAATATAATAAAATTTATAATAATTATTATTATTATTAAAAATATTAAAAAAATAATTATAATTATATATTTTATTTTTAATGTAAATTTAATTATTAAATATATTTTAATAAAAATAACTTAAAAAAACATAAAAAAATAAACAAATATAATTAAAAAAAAATAATTTATAAACGTTTTTATTAATATCTTATAAATGCGATTACGCCGAAAAAAAAACTTAAAAAATTATTAAAAATTAATTTAAATATATTAATATATATTTTATTTTTATTTTAAATAATTATATAATAAAATATTATTTAATATATATTATAACTTATTAAAAAAAAAAATAATAATCGTAAATAAAAAATTATAAATATAATAATAATATTATAAATAATTTAATTATTTAATACGATTATAAATTTAATTATAATAATATAAATAATTTAATTATTTAATATAAAAATTAATATATAAATATTATAATAATAAATTTATTAATATTATAATTTAATTTATAACTTTAAATAATTAATAAAATAATTTTATAAAATTATAAAATAATTAAATAAAATTATTAAATAATTAAAATATAAAATATTATAATATTATAAAAATAAAAATATTATAAAATTATTATTATTTTTAAATTATTTATATAATAATATAATTAAGCCCCACCCCACTTATGTAATTTATTTTACGTAATTACTTATATAATATTAACGTTACTTAAGGAGTAAAAGCTCTTAAAACAGGTTTTAAAAGCTGAAACTTTTTTAAAATAAAAAATTAATGACTTTGGATGTTGCGGTGTGGGGAAAGCGGCAATGCTAGTTCACCTACTCCACGTTTCGGTATTCATTCCGCCGACTTCGAAGGGGCAAATATAAATAAAAGGAATAGGTATAGGTGTATGATTGTCTAGTAAGTGTGTTAGCCGTTTAACGTATCTTAATGATAGCCACTAACGATCGAGGCCGATACAGACCAGCTCTCTTTCATATTTAGAGGTGCACCCCTAATAAAGTTCTCACCTCCCTAGATTTAAGAGAGCTAGGCCTTAAGGCGTACGTCGAAATGGGTGGTGGAAGGTCAATAAGCGTAAACGAGATATCCCAGCACCGCTCCCTCAACGACCTCTGGCTCGTCGTTGATAACGTAGTCTACGACCTAAGCCACTTCGCACCGGAGCATCCCGGAGGCGTCGCCGTACTCCTCCAACACGCAGGCCGTGACGCAACAACCGGGTACGCTGAAGTCCACTCGCCATCTCTAATCAAGACCTCATTACCGGCATCAAGCCGCATCGGCATGCTAGACAAGGCCACCATTACGGAAGAATGGGCTAAACCCCCACCACAAGCCCACAAACCGCCACAGAAAACGACAGAAAAGCCGCCATTGGAAAGTCTTATCAACGCGCGCGACTTCGAGATCGCTGCTGAGACTAGTTTTACTCCTAAGGCGTGGGCTTTTGTGTCGTCGGCCGCGACGGATTGCTTGACTAAGGAGCGGAATGGGTCGGTGTATAATGACATCATGCTCCGGCCGCGTGTGTTGAGGGATGTGAGAAATGTGGATCTTAGCACAACGATGCTAGGACATCGTATTAAGGCGCCTATATTCTGCGCCCCAACGTCGATGGGCCGGATGTTTCATCCCGAGGGTGAGAGGGAGTTAGGCAGGGGATGTCAGCGTGTGGGGATTCCGCAGTGCATATCGACGAGTTGCTCTTTCCCGCTCCCTGAGGTCATGGATGCTGTTGAGGAGGAAGGGAACAGAATGGCTAAGGAAGGTGAAGGCGAGACGGGACCAGTTCCAGTATTTTTCCAGCTATATGTTGATAAAGATCGAAGAAAATCGGAGGCGTTGCTGAAGATGGTGCGGGAACGTGGTGTTAAAGCTGTATTCTTGACAATTGACGCTCCTGTTATTGGGAAAAGGGAGGCGGACGAACGTGTTAAATCTGACGAGAGTATGAAGGCCCCTATGTCTGGGGTACAGGCGAAGAACGATAAAAAAGGGGGTGCGTTGGGGAGGCTGATGGGGAATTTTATTGACTCGTCCTTGACTTGGGATGATGTCACTTGGCTGCGGAAACATGCCCCCAGCTTACCCATCGTGTTGAAGGGTATTCAGACGTCGATGGATGCGGTGAAGGCCATGGAAGTTGGGGTTGACGCAATATATCTCACGAACCACGGCGGTAGGAGTTTAGACACGGCGCCTGCAACAATATTAGTGCTGTTGGAGCTACAGAAGTGTTGCCCACAGGTTTTCGAAAGGATGGAGGTCTTTATCGATGGCGGCATCAACAGGGGAACCGATATATTCAAGGCCTTATGTTTAGGTGCTAGAGCAGTAGGTATTGGTCGAGGGTTTTTATTTGGTCTGAATTATGGAAAGGAGGGGATTGAACACTTCGTCGATAGTAAGTATACCTCCCAGTGATCTCCTATGGCGGGGTGAGTCGAAAGAAGTGCTAACCAACTTACTACCAAAGTACTTACGGATGAGTTGAAAACTACAATGCAGATGTGCGGTATTACCAGCCTTGATCAAGTTCACCCTGGATTACTACACACAGGTGCTGTCGACCACCTGGTTCCCGGATCGGAAGAACATCCATATGCAAAATGGAGGCCTAGGTTAAGGAGTAGTAAACTATAAAGGAGAATATAGAAGGAAAATTTAAAGGACTAAAGATCAGTACAAGTGCTACGTAGTATAGAAAGTTAAAGAGGTGGGTGCACGTGAATTTAACCTCGTACCTTCCTAGTAGTAGGTACCCAGGGTGTATTCTTTCTTTGAGTTACTTAGTATCTGTCTTGTCACCTTCCGTTCCGTCCAATCTTTCAACAACTTGAAAATTCCGATACGCCGTCGTATACTACCACACTACCATGCTGTCACCTTTTGAGCACTAGCCATATACACAAACTCACTCAATCATCCAATTTTTATTCACAGTTGCCTAGGTACTTATTCAACAACAGGTACGTACACAGTCCATGCTTTATATGTACACCTTCCAACATCCAACATTTATCCTGTAATCATCCCAACTTCATTCTCTTTTTTTCCTTTCCTCCCAAGACATCTACAATCTTCTCGCCGCCGAATTCTTCTTTTTCCCACCACCAACCTTTATCTCGTCCTCAATCAAATTCATCCTTTTTTTTCATACCACAAACATTCACCCAAACAATCTCTTATATCATGGACCCCAATGATCTAATCCCAGAACCAGCCCTAAGCCATATGGCCTCACTGCCCAGCTATGTGAATGAATCATCTGACGATGGTATCTTTGTAGAACGATCTAATGTGGGCAAACTAGTCCCCAAGAGAGACACTGACACCATCACCTTTTCCATGGTCAAAGGTTACTACATCGTCATGAGCGACTCTAGCGAATGGAGTGCCGATGATGATGGCGTGCTATGCCTCATGAAGACCAAGGATTGGAAGTAAGTTTCATTTCTTTTAATCCCATCATTTCCACTCTCATACCTCTTCTATCTTTATCCATCTTCTGTCACTTTCCCTATGTAGGGACTAACCACACCCAACATCAACTAATGCCCGCAATGGGCCTTAATAAGTATAATGCATAGCTATTTTTTCCCTCTCTTTTTTACCGAAAGTACACTGCTAACTCAAATTGATTATAGTTGGACTATGATCTCCAATGTCCTCCAAAAGAGCATTGAGGAAGCCAAGGAGCGCTTCCAGTACCTCACCTCCCTTGCCCAGAATGACGGAGGTGTCCCCACCGACATGCTCGGTGAGCTCTACTTCTTGAAGATGCGACGATACCCAGAGATGCTGAAAGACATCGTCGCCCATTCTTCCGCATTCGAGAAGGGAAAAACTAAGCTGGATGAGCTATACCTAACTAACGGAAGGAGCCGTGCCGAAGTCATCGCCCAGTCCAGTCCAGGTCAGAGGATTTGGCTTGCCCGCCTATCCCCTAAGGGCGACCCAGCCGAAGGTAATACCCCATCCAGCGCTACGATAGAAAATTATACTAATGATATCAAAGGTCTCGACAATTTCCTTGACAATAATATTCCTAGTACCGGCACCTCCCCTAAACCTTCCCATCGCGCTAGCCCCACCAGCTCCAAGTCTCTTGAGCCTCCTGGATCTCCCGAGTTCCCTAAATTCCCTGATTCCCCCAAGTCTCCTGAACCTCCCGAGTCTTCTGAGTCTTCTGAGTCTTCTGAGTCTTCCGAATCTTCCGAGTCTCCTACGCCATCCATGTCGCACAATGTCCTTCGCATGGACAGGAAAATGGACAAGTACTACCGCGACAAACGCGACATTATCGAGAGCTTCGCCCGCGAATTCAAGGAGCTAAAGAAATTAGAACCCGACACCTTCTTCAGCGGGTACGACTGCAGGGTCCTCGCCACCCTCGAGGCCCGCCAGCGCGGCAACAAATGGCTCAACCTATCCGCCGATTTCGCCAACATGACAGGACGGAACGTCGATTGGGAGGTGCTCAAGGCCAAGGTTGAGGAGGCTCCTATCATGGATGAATCGGAGTCCGCTACCTACTACGGATTCGGAGAGAGTGATGAAGAGTACTCTGATGATGAACAGTATGACGAATGGGCGACCGATGGAGAGCAAGCCGGTGGAGAGCAGCCTGTCGAGAAGGGACCTGATGAGGAGCCACTTGTCGAGGAGCCGTCCTTTCCAAAGCAACCCTTTCTAGAGCAGCCCTTTCTAAAGAAGCCCTTTCCAGTGCAGCCATTTCCAGAGCTGCCATTTCTGGAGCAGGCATTTCGAAGGCAGCCCTTTGTAAAGCAAGCCTTTGAAGGATATCCCCCCGAAGAGAAGGCCAACGAATACAAGGCCGATGAAAGGCAAGCCGACGAAGGACAGGCTGATGAAGGACAGGCTGATGAAGGGCAGGCTGACGAAGTGCAGGCTGATGAGTTGACTTCTGAAGAAATTCAGGCTAATCAACAGAAGGTCGAAGAATGGATGGCCAATGAAGAGGTACCCAATCCGGAGCAGCCCAGTGCAGAACAAACCAGTACAGAGCAAGCCAGTGCAGAGCAAGCTAGTGCAGAACAAGCCAATGCGGAGCATGCCAGCGCGGAGCGACCTAATGAACAGAAGCCTGAAGAGCAGAAGCCTGAAGAGCAAAAATCCGAAGAACAGAAAGCGGAAGAACAGGTGCCTGAAAAACAGGTGCCTGAAAAACAAATGCCTGAAGAAGAGAAGCCCGGAGAAGAGAAGCCTGACGAATGGGGCCCTAACGCAGAGCAACAAGCACCAGCACCTTCTGGGGAGTGGTGAACTATAAAGCCTGGACTTTTCTTCTTCGAGCATGTTCTCTTTCACATGGCGTTATGGGAAGTGATACCCCGGGAAACAGCATGGCATAGAGTGTGGCGGTAAATACTTTTCTCTCCTCGTCGTAAAGGAGTTTGATCAGCTGGCATGGAATGATATAGGTTCTCGATGGGATCTGGCAGGCAGGCGTATGCGAGATTTTCTTTTCTTTTTCCCCTTTGCTATTTGTATCCTGCGTCGGCGTAAACAGGCAAGATTGCTTAGGACAGGTCTTAGAGATAGATGAGAGCTCAGAAGTCGCCTAAGTTGCTTCGATGATTTAGCAGGGACAATGGCAAATTTCGCTGTTTTCACAACCATGTGGTATTATGAACAGGAATTCCTCGTTCATGAAGTCATTAAGAAAGCTATGAATGTCTTGTGAACGGGTAGCAGTAGTCACTATATGAACCATTCATAAGAACATCTGCCAGTGTTATTCCGTTTTAAGAACCTTCCCTCCTTTATATTGAGCTAGTAAGGGAGTATGGCAGCTAGATACCTATACCGTGTTAGCAAGGCATCTTCCCCTTTAGTTGGTACCCATATTACCTATGTACCAGGTAGGTAGCACAATGACATCATCATTTTCCTACCTAAAATTTAGAGCAAGTCACAGCAAACAGTCACTCATCACCAATCCAACAACCACAAAACTCAAGCATCAACATACTTTTAAATTCATCCCATTTAATTGGAGGAGAGAAGAGAGCTCTAAGCCCAACCCACCACCCGACCACATACTCGCTCACTCACTCACATAAGTCCGCCTTCGCCCCGTTGCCGTTCTATCATATGATAACCAGCCAAGCCAAGCCCAGACCAGACCAGACCAGCCGTCCCCGTTCCGGAAACCGGTTCGTTGCCTACGCCTCTCCGTTTGTTTGAAACTCTTGTAGGTATTATTTGAAACCCCATTTTTTGTGAACTCATGAAATCGCACCGTAATAAACCCCGTCCGTTTCCCCGTTCCCGTTTCTAGTTTGTCCCTAGTCGTAATGTTGCGGAAGCGAAGAAGAGAAAAAAAAAACACAGGCAGAATAAACGCCGCTGACCTTTAAAACCCTGGGTGTTGTGTGTTGGTGTATATGTCAATCGTGTAGTAGACCTCGAACCAGCCAGATCCTTTGAACCTATATCCGTAATGCAAATCATATCTCGTCCGAACCTAGTAGTCCGTTTCCCATATCGTAAAATAGTCCGTAGAAGAAATTAAAACCATAAATATCGTCCGATCCCTCGTCTATATCAACAGTGAGGGCAATTCGAAACATGCTTAGCGCGAAGATTCGAGGGCCCCTTACGCCGACGATTTCCCAACGCGGGCATCCCGTCTTCAGGTTGAGCTCTGTCTCCTGTCTCAAACCGCTCGTTGCCGACCACGATGACCTTGATGACATTACTAAGACCAATAGCCAAACTAGCACGGCCGATCCTCGCCATAGGACCGAGATTGTTAACGAAAAGGTGCCCGTCATCCTCAATCTTTGGGCATAACGGCTGCGTCTCCCATGTTTCCTTTTTGCCGAAATGGGAGAACATCCATACTTCCCAATTATTGTCTGGGGTAGCATGGCCATTCGCAGGCTGAGAGGGTTGATGACGGCGTCGAAGGTTACCAAGCTGTTGAAGACGCTGAGGATCATCACGACCATCCGCCCGAGCTCTCTCTGACGTTTTCTTTCTGACACCAACAATGATCCCAGATGGTAAAGCGTCCCAGACTCCAGGGTTTTTGATGGTCCGTTTTGAAACCTTCGCCCTTTGCCACGGGCAGCATGTTTTTCTCGTGGGGGAAGCCGGATCACAGAAACATAGCGACTCTCCCTCATTCTGCGGGCTATATGTGTGTACCATGAGGTCATGGGTGAAAGCATGGTTATAAGCCATTGTAAAGCTCCACAGGGCGACAGAGCCGCACCTCATCCTTCGTGGCCTTGAGTGAAAGCATCTCACGCTTTTTGGTTGAATGGGGTCTGTGTTGAAAGTATAAATCGTCTTAAGTGTCTGTGCATCTACAAGATCCACGGTTTGCAATCGGATAATGAGAAAGAAACCCAGCTCCGGCAAGGATTGGATGGAGACAAGTTCACGCTCGGATGAACCAACTTTGTTCACTATACTGGAGGGCCAATTGGCGCCTTCTTGGGTGGCAATGTGGACTTGACCTTCACGAGTAGAAGCTATAACTTGAGAGGGAAACCCTTTAATTGTCAGTGACACTATTCTTTTCATATATAAAATACGAGAGTTGCATACCTTTTTCCGCAAGAGAGCTAACAGAGACAATTGGGCTCCCTTTTGTAATCATAGTGCTTCTGGGTCGTGGTTGGTCCGGTTTCAATTCTGTCAGAGTGCCGCCCCGTCGGATAATGACTAAAGAGGGAATAGTGGCAGAGTCGTCGGGGACGAAAAAGAAAGCTTCGGGCTTATGTCGATCTGGCTCTATTTCGAGTACAGGACCCCATCGAAAATCGACAAAATTCCATAGCAAAACTTTGCACGATGTTAAGAGCGCTAGCCAGTGAGACTCGTCGTCAATACAAACGGCCAAAATAGGAAACGGGATATGAAATGAGTCGTTATCGCCCAACACGTAGCTGTCGCCACCAGCTTTGACATCCCATACTCGGATAACTCGGTCTAACCCTATAGATACTAGGTGACCGTCCGAGGAAGCCGTGAGTAAGGCGACGTCCAAAGTATGGCCTCTGCTTAGGGTCTTCACCGAGAGGAGCGGTTCACTATCAGTGCCATCAATCCTTGCAGAATCTGCTAATTCATCCCACAATAGGTAGTTCATTAGTAGGCGAACTGCTGCAGCAATGACTATCACAGTTACAATGAAAGGGGCCGATTGATGGCGGATAAAGTCGTAAACGGCTGGCGGAAACCATGGCTCATTAGCAGAAAGGTTCCGGTCTGACCCCTTCAAGACGAAAATTGTAGGATAAAAAACCTTCGCAATGTAACTATGAGCATCAGGCTTGATGACGCGAATAAGTTCCCGAGCCGTCTCATGATCTTGAAGGCCTAACCATGATGCTGGACTTCTGCCTTGATGAACTTCGCTTAAGGATGAAGACAGCGATAAATTCTTGTACTTCGGGGAGATGTGGAGTATCCGACTCAGTGCTCTTATGACACTTTCATTCTCGAAAAAGTGCCACTGAGATATGACAACAAAGCCAACCATCACAATAGTTCCGGCAATGCGAGTTGACATGGCAATCCTGCCCTGTAACAACGCATCTAACCATGATGGCCGCGATTGTGGGTCAGAAGCAGATCGATGAGATCGGATTGAAGCTTTTGCAAGTGCATCGCTGAGTTCGGTACGTCGAACATCGACACTGAGTACTGAGAGGAAGAAGGTTGAGAGGTAAAAGAAGTCAAATATCAATGCAATCGCTGTAAAGGTGCAAAATGCCGAAACACCAGGCGATACGAGTTTTGACAGACCATATAGGATAATAAGATTTTGAGTGACGCTGGTGAGGGCAACGAAACCTGTCTCACCAAATGCGTAGCCGATCCTCTTACTTGTGTTGTGTTCGGATGGTGTGAGAATGACAGCATTTATAAGACGGAAGATATTTTCCAAGCTCATAGAAAAGATAACGACCGGGTAACCTAAGCGGGGAATCCTCGATAGATCGATCTTAAAAATAGCACATATAGTAAAGCTTGAAAATATAGCGAGAACAATCTGAGCTATGACCGTAACCATCAATCCTACCTTCGACTTAACGGCTCGTAACTTAGACAAGCTCGTCAAGAAGTAAACAAGGACGAGGGTATAGGCTAGACCTAAAAGAAAGACATCCTGAGACGACATAGGGCGAAACTGAAACTCATACAATTCGCTGATTTTTCCGTTCGGAGAATAATTAAAAATGTCCCAATTATCATGCGAGTTTTGTTTGAGAGCTTGGACTTTCTGCTGCCATTGACGTCCAACCGGAGAGTCTCGGTGGTGGACAAGGGTGATGACAAGGGCATCAGCAGCGACGAGCCGGCGATCTTGGAAGCGTTTCCCACTAAATACAGTCGAATGCCTTAGGGTCACATTGACTGATGTTGTCTGCGTTTTTCTCTCGTTTGCAGTGGCAATAATGTCATCATCTTGTTCTATAGCCTCTGAGGAGCATGACCAGTACTGGAGTGGGGATTGAAAGAACCAGGACTGATTCGTTAAACCGTTGGCAACATGGTAGGCGTCGCGTTGATCAAGTGTAAGATCCGTAGTCGTAGCATTAACATTATCGATCTCGCCAGCAATATAACGCCGTGGGTTAAAATTGACAGTGGGGCCAAGCAGTTCATCTTGAAGGTCCAGTGCACTTAGAAGCACATTTCTGTTTAAAGCTTGAAAATAGTTGCCATGTACCCATATCGAACGCATAATAACATCAGGTTCGACTCTATTCTTGTCGACCAGAGGTAGAGTATCGGTCCAGGCATGTTCAGGAAGGATGGACGCGCCATTGGTAAAGTCGGTAGTATAGAGGAAAGGGAAAGGATATATGAGGACGGAAGCGACAGCGACGGAGACCAGTAAAGTTGTCACGACATGGCTAGCAGCGTATCGTCCGTACCGCGCGAAAGCGATGCGTAGCGGGTGCGATTCCTCTAGCACAGGACCTTCAGTAGTTCTAGCATCACACTTTGTCAATTGAGCTGCATAAAAAAAGCAAATAGGAGGAAGAAAGCTAGGCATACCCTCTGAAAGGATAGAGAAGATACCAGATCATCCTTCACTTCCACAGCATGCAAACACCAGCTTGCGAGCTGCCCAGGATATCTCAACGCGCCAAACGGAAGGGAGGCAAGTGGCCTTTTGTGAGGTCACAGGAGGGGCGCATTCTCCTCACAACGTATCACATGCGAAGAATATGTAATCCGACAAGACTGAACATAGACGACGGATACGAAGACAGGAGGTAAATAGGTAGTCAGGGTTTATTTGTCAAGCGGGTGAGACATAGTCGTGACGGAAGCTATACTATGTATAATAATCTGAAGATCGGGTGGAGGAGATCGAGGCTGGCTGGTATTCGCTGAAAAAGGTGAATTGGGACGAAAGAGGAGAGATCGGACATGGAGGCGCTATTATCGACTTTTTCGTATTTCATAAAATAAGGTAAAAAGGTGAATTGAGTTAGTGAAGACGCCAATAGAAGATTAGAAATATGCTAGAAGAGGACTAGAGCGCCGCCGCCGTGTTTAGAGTTCTTTCCTACTGTCTCGCACGTCTAGCACGTCTCGCACTTGACTTGGCCGAGTTACTTGGTAGTACGCTCCAAGTGCTGTAAGTATCAAGTATCCCAGGTAGCTGGACTTGCTAAGGACCATACAAATCGTTTGTACCTAATAAATAGTGTATGCGTAATCGGGCAAGTGCGACGAAAAAGATGATAAAAAGATTGGATCGATATGCAATTTCATGGATGTCGGATGCGATTCAGTGCTTTCCGATTTTCAGCTGACCGTACTAATACACGTACTATGCGTGGTATGCGTAGTACTTCTTTTTGAGATCTGGGAAAGAAGAGATTCCGAGTTCCCAGACTTTTTGCGACTTTGAAAACTCCATCGTAAATGCCAAGTTTGGGAACCAAAGTTGGACTTGGCTGCTTAGGTGCTTGGGTAACTGCGCCGGCGGGGCGGATTAGCGGGACTTTGCGCGGACAACCGGGGAAGTTCCCCTTCCCTGCTAGCTTTCCAGTAGGTGTCGCTCTAGCCCTTCAAACCCCTCCAGCTCCGATTCTACAGAGATCCATGGGATACCTTTGTACGTTGTACTCCCCCCCTCTTTCCCTACCCCTCACAGCTATTGGGTAGAGCCTTCTCATGCCCCTTCTGCCCCTTTCTATATCGAGATCGTACCTGGTCCTCTTGGTCATTTTCTCATCTTCTATACCGCCAAAGTAATCATTTGTCTCGGACTTGACAACACATCGCAATATCCGACAGTCCGCTGGCCCGTTAGGTCAGAATTCTCGACGAAATTGGATTAGACCATTCGTAACGGTCGAAATGGTCCGGATACATGGTTAGTGGCTGAAGAAAAACGATTACATATTAATAATATGTAAGCTGTTGGTTAACAGTTAATAACTGTTAGCCGTTAGTTACCAACTAGGTAAGTAGGTAGGTAATGTTTAGGTGTACGTTTAGGTTCTGACACCAAAGTGTCGAATTGGAATTATTGGTCGAAATCAGCAAACATCGCGAGAAATATATCGAGATAGAAAAGTTTCATATCTGGGGTCTGGGGAACCGCTGGGAATTTTATATATTTATAGACTTTGATCATTTCTCGCATCGACCCATAAAGAGGAAGAACTGACCGCTTATATTGCTACCTAAAAGGAACAAACTCCATCATAATCAATGACCAACAATAAGAAGGCGGGGTTCGTCAAGTCAGAATCAGCTCATTTTTCTCGCGATACCTTCCATTGGTGTAAGGTAATTGGTGTAATTGGTGCGCCGTGCGTAGATTAGGCAAGGGCTTTGTAATTAGATCTACCTAACCCAGATTTTCGGATATGCTAAACTGTAAATATCTGAAAAATCGTCCCATTTACCTCACGCTAGGTCCGAAAAAAAGGCTGTAGGGCTGAATGAGCAGATGCCGTACTTCGTTTACTCGCATCCTACAGTACATCCTCGCATCATATCATCATATCATATCTCATCGGTCAAGGGAATGCATGACTGACCCCAAATAACGGTCACCGATTCCCCGTACACCCCCAATTAGGAACCCCTGCGAAGACCAGAGCTTTGGTACTGGTAACTGGATAATTGGGAGAAGATGGAGGATCTGGCCGGTGATCCCATCGTGGAGCTTATCACAAGCTTCAATGAGCTAAATTCTAGTTCTGTCGAAGAACTAGACGAGGAGCCGAGTCCACTAGAGTTCATGCGATACGTGGCGAGAAATACGCCTTTCGTTGTGCGTGGAGGCGCAAACGACTGGACGGCTACACAGCGCTGGAACGCCGCTTACCTGCGCGAGTCCTTAGCAGGGCATCGCGTAAACGTCGCTGTGACACCATTCGGGAACGCTGACGCTCCCACTATCGTGGATGAAGAACCTGATTTAATATTCGCCAAACCACACGAGGAAGAACAAGATTTTGGGGAGTTCCTCGATTACTTAACAACGCAGGAAAAAGCAGAACGTTCTTCACCCGAGAGCCGTGGAGAGGTAAGGTACGCGCAGACGCAGAACGATAACTTGCGGAATGAGTATGCTCTTCTCTACTCGCAAGTCCCGCCATCTATCCCGTTTGCTCGTATCGCGCTTCAGAAAAATCCTGACGCCATCAATATGTGGGTAGGATGCTCTAAGTCGATAACAGCCATGCATCGCGATAACTATGAAAACATATATGTACAGATTACGGGGCGTAAGCACTTTGTTCTGCTACCCGCTCTATGTCAGCCATGCGTTAACGAGCGGGAACTGCGTCCTGCCTCGTATGTCCGAGGAGAAAACGGTCTTAACGACCTTCGCTTGCAGATGGAGGATGGTGATAATGTCCCCTTTGCTACATGGGATCCGGATAACCCGGCCCTGAGAACCACCAAATATTCGCATTTAGCACGACCTTTGAGAGTCACGCTTAACCCAGGCGATATGTTCTATTTACCAGCCATGTGGTAAGTTGAAATCAACACCAAAATCAAATACGTACTAGTTAGACCCCGCCTAGATCCTCATGGCCATATAGGTATCACAAAGTCTTACAGTCCTGTTCTGAAGAAGGCATGTGTGTCGCCGTCAACTACTGGTAAGCTTCAATTAATAACACCATTCGATAGCTCCTATTGTTTAAGAGTAGAGCTTATAATTCTACCAGGTACGACATGGAATTTAGCGGACCACTGTATCCCCTAAACTCCTTCGTTCGCAGCCTTGGTAGCCAAACGATTAAATGAGCCATCAAGCATTATCACCCATAATATTAAGGAAATTCATAAAATGCCTATAATCGTGAGTTATCATGTCGAATTCCTACTACTTAGGCATTCTACTAAGTTAATCACAAAGACCCATACTCCTATCAGGAAACCTCAATTAAGCTGACTCTTTCGTCCAACCATTTTCGTAACTGCACTGATGCCATACTCCAAACACCTTGCCAATCCAACACGGTCCAAAAAAGGACCCAAGACGGATGTGTCATAAAGACCGACTGTAGGAGGGGAAGACTACCTACTAGATAAGGAACTGGACGCCTCCTCAAATATTCACCCTAACGCCCAGCGGGTGGCGCGTGCCATCGTCCAACCATCTCCCCTTATCATCGCCAATCTTCCTGCGGAACAGCGCCAGGTCCTCGAGGAGATCGTGCATGTAATCCTGCACATCATTCGCCTTCTCCTCGTACACATCCGACTCATACCCGTCATCCTGGTCATAATACGCCTCATCCACCAACCCAGCACTCTGGCGTCTACTCTTCCCCTCCTTCGCCCCCTCAACCTCAACCTCATCCTCCCTAACAACGACCTCCGGGATCGGGTTCTTCAGACTATCAAGCGCCAACTTCAAATGCAGCCTCAACGCCTCATTCTCAGTCTGCAAACTGCGAATCTTCCCCTCAGCCACCAAACTCCGCTCCTCCATCATCCTCTGCATAGCCGCGACGCGATTCTGATACTCCTCCAACCTCTCCTCACTCTGCCTCGCATCCTCCTTCTCGCGATGTCGCGTCTCGCTAACGCTCAACTGCAACAACCTTATCTCCTCCGCCATAGCACTGATCTGCGCGTCCCGCTGCGCGGTGCTGATCTCGTTCTGGTTGACGACGGCGCGCGTGCGGATCCGCTTCGCCTGGTCCGCGTACCGCAGCGTCGACAGCGTCTCCTCGTAGTCGCTAGGCGAGATACACGCTATCATCGCCGTCTTGCTGTTCCCGCCCAACGAGTCCTTCAGTAACCACGTTAGGATCGAGTCTCGGTACGGAACGATGTCCCGGCTCCGTTGTTTGCCGCTTCCCCGGGCTGACTTTGGGTCTGCGAGCGCTGCTATCACTCGCCCTAAGGTCGTGAGGGATTTGTTGATGTTGCTGCCTTCGCGGAGACGGGCGCCGGTTGCTTCGGTGGACTTGGCGCGCTCGCTGCCTGCTAGATCGACAAGACGGATGCGTGAGCTGCGCTCTGTTGTTTCGTCTGTGCCCATGTCGTGGTGGATTTGCTTCAGCATGATGGTGAAGACGGCGTGACTGCGACTACTGGTGTCGTTCATCTTGGTGCTTGCCGTGGTGCGGCTTGCGTCTCCTGCTTTCATGTAGCGCAGGATTTCGTTGAGGCTGCGGACTGGTACTTCGGTCAAGTCTTTCACGTACGGGCCCTCTGTTGGCGACTCGCGGATCTTCAGGTAATACGGGGCTTGGTTGGGGTTGACGGGCACGAGAAGGTCGCGCACATGCTCGTTGTAGACTTCGAAGTAGGAGGCGCGCACATGGTACGAAATATTCGGGGACTCGTTCTGGGCGGCTTCGATGCGCTGGAACAAGTCTTCACAGGTTCTTGGGATGAGGCCTGGCTGGTCGGGTGTTCCCATCATGGTGTAAGACTTTCCAGAACCGGTCTGGCCATAGGCAAAGATGCATGTGTGGTAACCTTCAAAATTGTGGTCGAGGAATTCCTCGCCTAAGCTGTTGTATACGTCTTCTTGATGGGCATAATGTTCGTCTCGTAAGTCATGACTCCAGAATGAATTGTCGAATGTAAAATCTTTCTCCTCGATGACTTTGCGGGACTTGGTTCTCGAATTTGCGGGGTCGTTGTCGTTCGGTACGTGGAGGATCGTCTGCTGGGTGATCGGGTCCATGCTAATCAAGCATTCGGCACCCCGTTCGATCTCTGATAATCAATTCAATGTTAGCCATTTTCAATCAATCTTGCATAGTCTGCATTTTTTATTGATGGCGGGGTTAAAGTTTAGAGTAATACGCACCTCTAGGCAAAAATGCCCTCACTCTCACGACAACTCTTACGTTTCCTCCGGCATCCATCCTCATGTGCGGCGGCAACGTGCCATCTCTAGCGCGCAACGAAGGCGTCGACGCAGAGGAGGGAAGAGCCCTCATTATCAAATCCGGGTTAGGCATCAGGCGCGGGTCTAGCATTCCGTTCATTCCAGTATACAGTGTGATACAGATATCGTTGATGGCCTCTTTAAACCGTAACTGGTCGTGCGTTGAGATGCCGTAGACTGGCATGTGGGACCGACAGCTGGGAGGTCGTTTTTATTTACTTAAGACTGTGCTGTGGGGCTTCGTTGCCGGGGAAGCGTCGTGCACGGTTCAGTTTTGGGTAAGTTGCATTGGGATCTGAGTTGGCGCATGTAAATGGTACGCGATTGCCCCGCGATGGGACCTATGACTTGCGTGCTTACTGTGTAAAATAGGGAGGGGCACAGGCAATGACGAGATGGAGATCTTGCATTTTTAAGAATTGGATGAAGAAATGTAATGATTAAAGTTTTCGCAGGATCGTGAGGGAAACTCTTTAGTTACACGATACAAGGGTCCTAGGTAAATATGTACCTATTTAGCACTGCAGGCTATCGCTATGGAAACTGTGCAACAGAACAGATGCGCTATATTACAAGTACTCCGAACACTGTGGTCCGTCTCCCTATCTCCCACTCTAACTCTAAGATCAACGGTCTAACAAATCCAGAACCTGCTTGCTATAAAATCAATGCGAGCCTACCTATATAGATCCTACTCAGACATTAAGAAAAGGACATTACCTTCTATGAGCTTGGTGTATACATATTACGAAACCAGTCTATTTTCTCACAAGTCCTTTCCCTAACAGCACCTGTCCAACGTCTCTAGTAAGATCGGTCTTGAACAGTTTCTCCTTTGCCAACACAGTTCCCTGTGCATCCATAGATCTCAAAAGGTCTATCAGCTCTCCTTCTAATGGCAGACAATACGTCATTAATCCAAGTGCTAAAAGCATGCCATCTAATGCCTCCTTGGATGACTCCTCTTGCGATATAGCTTCTAATAGCGACGCTGCCAATTCTACTTGGTCTTCTTCGGGAAGAACGTCGCCCGACTCGAGCCTCTTCTTGAGATTCGCGGAAGCAACGTTGAATAATAGCGATGCGGCCGCCACTCGAACCGTGTTATGCTTGTCGTCGAGAAAGCTCGACGAGATAAGCTGCGTGATGGCACTCCGTAATTGTGGATTACCGAGGATCTGATCAACGTATAGATGACTTGAAAATAGGTTGCTAGCCATTTGCAATGTCACCAGCCGTAATGCGTAAGGGCATTCCGTATCCTTATTTACAGCATTTACGATAGTAAGAATTGTCTTATGGTCGTGTTCTTCCGCGAAAAAGCCACTGACCCGTGCGTCTGAGAGGGTACATCGGAAAAGATCCACAACCGTGAAGAGGACTTCTTTGGGTAGATCTTTCACTGCCGAGCACATGAAATTGGCAAATGCTGACAAATCCGGTAGGTGCGCCAACGCGGGGCCCTGACTCGCTTTGGTTTCGATAAAGCGTACCATACCTTGGATAGAGTCGTCGTCGGCCTTTGGTCCCAGCTTGGATAAGAGCTTGGGAATAGGAACAACTTTTTCATATATTACCGGTTTTGATTCTAGCCATGTAGAATGGTTTAATCTGAGTAATTGATGTGGGTGGCTTGGCGTTGCCATTTGAGCTAGAAGACCGACAGTTCCTCTGAGTTTGGCTGCATCTGCACCTGTGAATCGATCCTCTTCTTTTCCATGGAGAAAAGTAATGAACGTGGGTGTTGCCGTGATATTATATTTAGATGATACATCAAAGGCTTGATGTATATCAACCTTGATTAGAGTGACCTTATTTTGATACTCCTGCGCTAAGCTGTCGTATAAGGGGTAAAGTGCCCTACAAGGGCCACAGTTTGCCATAGTAAAGAAAACTATCGCGCATGTTTTCTGTGAGGCGTCCAGAATTTGGTTCAGTTCTGACAGACTCGTAACAATTCTTACAGAAGCTGTATGGCTGGGCTTATTTTGAGATGGGGCTCCGTTGGTGTGTGGCTGAACATTGTTCTGGATACCCAACAGCCCACCTTGCTGAGCCTTTTTCTCCTCGACCATTCGAGCCAGCTGAGGTTGCATCATTCTGCCGAATGGTGAATCGAGTACGGCCTGAGGCATGTTTGCGATATGATCTGGTATCCCCTTTCCAACTAAAAATGTTGAGAAATCATTGCTAAAGTTGTTACAGTTATGTCGGAATAGGTCATATGCCTATGAAATCAGCACTCAGAACCAGCACATAAAAATAGTATTATAAACTCACCTGAGGTGTATATATCTCCTTCAATGATTCAAGGTATTCTAGAATTATCTCCATGGGCAATTCAGTATGTCCCAGGTGTATTCGTTGTAACGGTGGGCCCAGGTGAGAAGTTCCCGGTTTTATCACATTGATACCACTGTCGTAGACATACTCCATGCCTTCTAACTCAATGGACGTGTGATAAATAGCATCGAGTTGAAATCCCAAAAGTCCAAGTGATAATTGCTTAGCTAGACCATTCGATAGGTCATAGACAAGGAGATGTACATCCATTGCGACGGTTTCGTGGTGAATAAGTGATTACTATCGTTGCTACACCGGTAGATCCTAGGGTTCTTTATAAAGTCCGTATTATCAGCTAGTCAAAATTGTAGAGTAATGGACACCGACGTTGAGAAATTCGCAAGTTCAATTTCAAATGATTGACAAAGTGAATGGTAAAGTTGAAAATTAAGCAACTAAAATTACAATATAAAAGAATTAAAAATATGTAGTCTGTAGCAGGAGGCAACGACCGGTACGTCAGACATCGACGCGGATATGAAGCACCCGCCGGTGTGACAGCACCTTCTAGTAACATTTGGTACCTAGGTACATGCCTACATAAACAGCCACAAGCTTGAATGCGGCTGATTAATGGAGGTCCGGCGAGAGGCTGCTTAGTACCCAGGTACCTGCTTAATGCGCATACGTGGCTGTGTAACCTTGTGGGGGGGAGGCAGTTACATATGGCTTAAGAGCTAAGAAACAAGGATCAAGGTACGCAACTACCGACCCACCAAAGGCTGCACGCTCGAGTTTGCAAAGGCCAACTAAATTCGAAAATTCCAAGTCTTTCAGGGGTTATGGATAGGGAACATTAAACCTCCCCATTGAAATTGGCAGGAAAATCTTCGAGACGAGATTGCCATTTGAACAAGTTGCCTTGCGCTCGTGTTCGCCCCCCTTTTTACAACATTACACTTTTTTTTTATCCTATTTAAATCCGCCCCTATTCTGGCATTGATCCTCGCCTCTCGTCTAGATTAGGACTTTATTCTCGTCTTGTTGGATGTTCAGCTGATCGCTCGTTCTATCTTCTTTACACTCTTTTTTTTCTTTTTCCCCTTTCTTCCTCCCTTTCCCCTTTCAAAATTCCCCGATCTACTTGGGGATGCATCGCATTTGAAGGTTATGAGGAGAACATCGGTCTCGTTGCCTACTAAGCAAGTACACCACGATCCTCACGAGAAACCTGCGCGTTACGACTCGGGACACCGAGAACCCGGCATCCTGGAGAAACTACAATCCGCGACGATGAACCAGGCCCAGAAGACGCGATGGCTGAAGACCACGGCTATCGTTGTTTTCATGGTGTTCTTGTTCTACTACTTCTCGCCGAAGGGAGTAGAAGTAGTTAAAGGAGGTACGCTTATCTGAAGATTAGACCGAATAACCGTTTCCAACAACAATCTGACCGAATTCCTACTGTAGTATCGCATACTGGCGGTCAAACACCCTCCGATTCTTCGTATGGAACCGATAGATGCACGAAATCATTTTCCAAAGACAAGCCGATCGTACAATATGTCCTAATGATCGATGCCGGTAGCACTGGATCTCGTATCCACGTGTACAAGTTCAACAACTGCGGACCGACCCCGGAATTAGAGAAAGAAGAATTTAAGATGACCGAGAAGAGCGTTGGTGGGTTGAGCAAGTATAAGGACGACCCTCTCGCTGCCGCGAAGACCTTGGACGATCTTATGGCCGTCGCGATGAAGACCGTTCCCGACAAGTTGAAGGGTTGCAGTCCGGTTGCCGTAAAGGCGACCGCTGGTCTGCGAATGATCGGCCCGGAGGCCAGCGACCGAATCCTGGAAGCCGTTCGCACTCACCTTGAGAAGGACTACCCCTTCCCCGTCGTCTCGAAAGAGGAGAATGGTGTCGCGATCATGGACGGTTCCGACGAGGGTGTCTACGCCTGGATTACGACCAACTACCTCCTGGGCAAGATTGGCGGACCCGACCAGAGCCCAACTGCTGCCATCTTCGATCTCGGTGGTGGTTCGACCCAGATTGTCTTCGAGCCTACTTTCAAGGGAGCTGCCTCTGGTGGTATGCCCGAGAAGTTGGCCGATGGCGACCACAAGTACGAACTCTCTTTCGGCGGTCGCAAATTCGACCTTTACCAACACTCTCACTTGGGTTACGGTTTGATGGCTGCGCGAAACTCGATCCACCTAAACCTGCTTCACGATATTTACAGCAAGGAGAAGTCAGGAAGTTTCCTCGAGAAACCCATCCTTAACCACCCCTGCATCAACTCTGGCCAGACCGATACTATCAAGGTCAAGCTCGGCGACGACAGCCCGCTAGGAAAGGGCGAGGTCGAGCTTAACGTGACCGGTCCCGCGACTCCTGCCCCGGCCCAATGCCGCGCCCTAGCCGAGCGCATCCTATACAAGGACGCGACTTGCAAGCTTGCGCCATGCTCCTTCAACGGTGTACACCAGCCGTCGCTATCTAAGACATTTGCTACGGAGGATGTGTACATCTTCTCTTTCTTCTTCGACCGCACCAAGCCCCTAGGCATGCCCGACAGCTTCACTCTACGTGAGCTTCACGAGCTTGCCCACGCTGTGTGCGGTGGTGAGCAGGCCTGGGACGCATTCAGCAATGTTCCGGGTGCTTTGGATGAGCTCCGTGACCGCGGAGAGTACTGCTTGGACTTGAACTTCATGATCGGCTTGCTACACACTGGCTACGAGATGCCGATTGATAGAGAAGTCAAGATCGCCAAGAAGATCAAGAGTAATGAGTTGGGATGGTGTTTGGGAGCCAGGTAAGCTTCCCCTTTTCGTCTCCTTCCACTTTTACAAGTACTGACATATATACAGTCTGCCCCTCCTGTCCAAGAACTCCGGCTGGTCATGCAAGGTCAGCCAAACCTACTAATTAGATCGCATGATACTTCGGCAAAGATCGAGGACATGCATGATTATAGAGAGACCTTACAACCTTTAATGAAATGAGGAAGGCACGGAAACGTGGATGGCAAGGTATGCCCTACGAGGCTGGCGTTTCGGATCATGAATGATTGCTGTAAAAGTGGTTGCATTGCACCGAAGCATGGCTTCGGTATTCGCGTCTTGATAAAGACGGAATAGATAGTGCTTGCGACGTTAGGTTAGGTACTGCTGAATTGTACACAAAACTACGAATAATATGCCATGATTTGCCTACTATTAAAGCTGTGAAAATTTCTGGTGAAATGTAAGCTTGTAGCTTTATTATCATTACTAGACTTAGCTTGACCTGACTCTTGTACCGATTTGGCTCTAATATATATAACTCCGGGTATCAGCATCACAACACTCACTCCTAGGCACCTAGACAGGCAGTCAACGCATCACAACGGCGCCTCAACCATCCCCAACACATCCTCAATAACAAACTCAGCATCCACCCCCTCCAACAACGCCTCAACAGCCCCCCTCTCGCTCCCCCACTGCAAACTCCTCTCCTCCCCGACCGTCGTGATTCTTATACGATGCGCGTACGCCTTCTTCGCCGCTAACCCCACCAATGCCGGAGTCACGTAATCCAACCCGTGCAAAGCAGCCAAGCTTTTTGCTAAAGCTTCGAAATGCTTCGTCGCTTGTGGAGTCACGCCGCCGCCTCCTGGGGCCACGGCCCGGTGCATGCGGAGGAAGGAAACGATGTTCATTAGGTACCGCAGGACTTCGATCGAGAGGTTTACGTTTCGGGCGTGCAGTGCGAGGGAGGCGATGTCGGTGTCAGTTAGAACGGGGAAGGAGGAGCGCGAGCTGGAGATCGAGGCGCTGTACGTGGATGCTTGGTCTTTTTTGAGGTTGGCGGTGGTGCTGTGTGTGCTGCGGGTGCGGCTTACGCGGGGGGTGCTGGGCGTTTGGGGGTCGCGGCGGACGACGACACTGGAGGCGGAGGCGGAGGCGTCGGAGAGGCTGGATGTTGAGTTTGCTCGTCTGTCCTTTTCCTTTTCTCCTCTGTCCCCGTCGTCGTTGTTGTTGTCATTACCCCTATTATCTCTTTCCCCACCTCTATACCGCTCCATCTCCTCCTCCTCTTCTAAATGCGCAAACCCATCCTCAGGATCATGCCAATGCGAAACATAAAACAGATCGTTCAAATGCGAGACCAATCTTGCCGCGCCCCCGGACTCCAACACGGCCACGAACAGGAACTGCTTAGGCGCTGTCTGCACGCTCGTGCGCGTCAGGATCCGCCGCGTGCGTAGGAGTTCCAGACATTGGATCTGTACGTCTTTGGGCGCGCGATCGAGATTCTTCGCTAGGATTACGTTGGCGATTTGTGGTGGTGGATGGGGGGTCGTTGAGGAGTATTGGTGACTGTGACCGTGGCTATGGCCTTGACTTGGAGTGCTGGGGACGGCGGTGGTTGTGGTAGCGGTGTTGCCGACTACGGGACTGCCGCGGAAGTACGAGGAGTCGGTGCCCCGGCGACGGAGGGGGGAGGCGGAGGGTGTTCGCGGAGTCGGAGTGCGGAGCTGTTGGTGTTGCTGCGGTTTAGGCGTAGGTGGAGGGGGTGGGTGTAACTGGATAGAGGCGGCTAGGTCATCAAGAGTAGTGTACGGAGTACAGTCTACGACAGCTGAAGGTAGGTGAAAGGTCTGCGAGGCGACGAGACGTAGCTCCTCGATTAGGTCATCGAGCTCGGCGGGCTCGGTGCTGACGATGCAGTGCTCGCGGCTGATGAGGCAGAGGAGCGCTGCTAGATCTAGGTCTTCCAACTCGTGGATCCGACGCAGGAGGTCCTCATCCGCCATCGAGTCTTTGGAGGATTGGAGGCTTGTAGTCCATGGAATCACATTGGAAGTTTGTCTTGAATTGCTTAGAATGATGGCAGTACTAGAAGATAAATGTTGAAGGTGGCGGGTCGCAACCCCCCGAGCCGGGGCTTTAATTTGGTTGGAGCAAGGAAAGCTCGGGCTAGTGCCGACTTTCCGTCCTCAGCTTTAAACTCATTTTCGGCTCCGCTGACGTTTGCACTTTCACCATATCAGCCTTATACAATCACATTTTGATATATCCCGCAACTGTAGTGAAGCATTGATGAATATAACGATGTTTCAGTAGCATCGATAGTGATAAGTACATTAGGCTAACCCTTGAACGAATGTAGCAGGAAGGATGACACGGCATCAACAACTCAACTACGCATTCCAATCAACACCCTCCGTTTGGTTACGACCACCGCTGTGTTCACGATAAGTCAGTTATGCTATACCACACTAAAACATCGCAGCAAACAATAGCAACATAATCAGTCATCAATCAAGTTCAAATTCAATACAATACAGCAAATATAACAAGAGCAACAACAACGCATGACTCACGTCCCCTTCCAGAATTTCGGATCAACCTTATCTTCAGACGCCGGCGCGGCGCGATCGTGCCGCTTCTCGAAGTCCACGTTATGCCTTTCGACTTCCTGCTTCTGCTCGTCACTCAGTCCGGACTTGACGGCCGGGATGGCCTGGTTGTGGATCTTGGGGCTGGGTGTGCCTTTGCCCTGCGGTCCTTTCAGTGCCTCACCTCCCTTTTGGCTCGCCGCCTTGGCGATGCTGCCTCCTGTGGGACTGCCCCCCGTCTCCGTAGCTTCTTTCGACCGCGAGCCGCCCGACTGCGCGCTGGCGTCTTCGGGGGATTTGGAGGGTTTCCCGCCGGACTCTCGGGCTGCGGCGTCGTGCATGCTCTTGTTTAGCCCGGCTTTGGTCGGCCCGCTGGTGGCTTTTTGGCCTACGTCGGGGGCACTGGGACCTGGATGCTCGGAAGCTTCTTGTAGGTCGCTTGTAGCCGGTTGACTCTTAGGGTCATCTTGAACGGGATTCCCTTTTCCGTCGCCATAGCCTTGTGCATAGTAGCGAGAGCTTGTGGCGAAAGTACGGTAGATTTGAGGAGCGCGAGTGCGAGCGGCTCGTAGAGCGTTCATGGAGTTGCTTACTCGAATAGCTACCATTTTGAATACTGCTCGGTGGATAGTGGTTCGTAGAATTTGCTGATTCAGTGTTCCAAAACCGAAGTAACTTATTAGGTAGCTGGAAAAAACAGATACTTAAGGTAAGTCTTTATGAATGGCAAACATCGGGTAGTTGCTCAAACATTCGCCATAACTGTGATGCCATATAATGAGAGATGATGAAGTATGACATCATGGAATAGCATTTGATCGAAGCTCCCCTCGCACTTGCAGGGTTTATTATTGATTCATCATTCCCGATAGTAAATAGAGATAGAGGCTCTTCTATTTTATCAGATCGATATCTCACAAACCTCGATACTCATAATGAAGCTGCTCTGGATCATACTATTAATACGATAGAAGTATTGATGCATGTGATAACGCAAGCTAATGTCCCAATCCGCTAGTGTAATGACGCAGGGGTGTACAGGTAGTTCCGAGTCCAGCTTTAATCATCGTAGGAGATAGCGGCTCTTTGTTTCGATTCTTCGTCTGAGGTATTAACATGGGACGATATTGGCATTTTATACCTACTAGGTAAACCCTATATTGTAATAGTAGCTATCATCAGATTAAATTGGCAGCTGCCTGGAACCTTATGCCCTGTAAATCAAAAGCATGTGGCTTCGAAGTATTGGTGAGAATGTGGCGTATCCAGCCACTGTAATTGATCTCGTGCCTGCTAAGTCTACAAAGTTACAGGGCCTTATCAGCTCCTGTATCAGGTAGGTATCGGCGAAGGTCCGACCAATGCACCAATGCTTTCAGTGCTTTGAACGCTTTATCCACTCGTCCAGGTCCCAAACACTTACAGCTGCAACTCACCTGCAACTTACCTACAATAACAACAACCAAACATCACCGTCTAACCAGCAACCGTCCCACGTACAATACCCGTCGCCTTCCTCCGATAACTCCCTTCAAGGCGGCGCATTACTCGCCTTCTCTCAATCGACTCTTTTGCCCAATTAATTCTAGCTTACAACAGCCGATCGGCTTGACTATTCATCATGGCTTCTAGGAAGAAGGTCCTCTTGAAGGTAGGATAAATCTTGGTCGGATCTTATTGATTTATTGGCTGGTACCTTTCTTTGGGCTGACATTCTGATTATTTAGGTCATTATACTCGGCGACAGTGGTGTTGGCAAGACAAGTTTGATGAACCAATATGTACGTTTCGCTTCACCAAAACGAACAATCCACCCCTGCGATTCCGCCATTTCGACAACTAGACAATCCGAGACTGATCTTTTCTGTCCCACAGGTCAACAAGAAGTTTAGTGCCAGTTACAAAGCTACTATCGGTGCCGACTTTCTAACCCGGGAGGTCTTGGTCGACGACCGACAAGTTACAATGCAGGTATGAAGACTACATGTGATAAAAGAATTATCAAAGGATGGTCGCTGATAATAAATAGCTTTGGGATACAGCCGGTCAAGAGCGCTTCCAGTCGTTAGGTGTTGCATTCTACCGAGGCGCTGATTGTTGTGTATTGGTCTTTGACGTCAACAACTCCAAGAGTTTCGATGCGCTGGATAGCTGGAGAGACGAATTCTTAATTCAAGCTTCTCCCCGCGACCCTGAGAACTTCCCTTTCGTAAGAAATATCTACACATCATTTTGATGGATTCGACTAACGGAATTATAAGGTTGTACTTGGAAACAAGATTGATGTTGAGGAGAGCAAGCGAGTGGTAAGTCAGCCAATCAACCATTGAGAGGACCCGTAGCTCACAATACGTAGATCTCAAGCAAGCGAGCAGCAACTTTCTGTGCCTCTAAGGGCGACATTCCTTACTTTGAGACCAGCGCAAAGGAGGCGGTGAATGTTGAGCAAGCATTTGAAGGTACTTATTATACCACCCTTTCTACTATGCAGCTTTTCTAACCCAGATACTAGTTATTGCACGAAATGCTCTAGCACAAGAGGAATCTGAAGAGTTCAGTGGAGAGTACCAAGACCCTATCAATATTCACATCGAGAACGACCGTGATGGTTGCGCATGCTGAAAGCTATCAACCCTTAATTTCACAGCATTTCACCCATCTCACGTACCGTCATCTCGGGCGTTCTATCACGGTCTGACCAAAGCTTGGCCATCACTTGCAGATCATTACGCCTTCTCAACCATCGTTCGCCTCTTTGTATGAAAGACTTGGGATTTCAGGGGCTCTCGGGAACTATTTACAGATTCGGAGCAGTAGGTTTCTCGGGAACCACGTCCGTAATTGGAAGTGTATAGAGCAGTTGATGCATCGCATTTTGAGTTGTCCCGTTGGTACAAGACGGGACTGTAAAGTCGAGTCTTAGGCGTCTCATCAAGGTTCACTGATTAGGGACTCTATTAAGGCATTTCGATAATTTCCAGGTAGCATTCAGAAGTGATTGTCTCTTTTATCAGTGAAGCAATTCTGATATTGTCTCAATTTGTGCTTGTGACTTTTTCCATACAACTCATTTTATGTCATCAGTCACCGGACATATCCTCATTGTTACCGATGAGTAACAATGGGAGGCACATGCTACGAAAACAGGTGGCTTACATAATAGATGTAACGATCGATTTCATAAAATGCATTAATTAAATCCGATATCCCGCTTTCCTCCCGCTTGTGCCGATCCATCAGAACTTTAGTCTTACGCAGGGGTATGGGGGATAACTGTCTCGGCGCCTGAGACCACCGACGGCGCACTACCTCAGGTAATCGTCGAATCGAACCTTTTCACTTGCACGATTTGTTTCAGAACTTGGCATCCTACCCTCTTTTTAGATACTTGTTAGATCTTTTTTTTTATTTTGTTGATTCTTCTTTTTTTTCTCACTTTGCTTTTTACCTATTGTGGTCTTCATGTCCTTCCTTGCTCCTAGTCTTGACCCTTGTATCTTTCGCAGCCGATCCTATCGTTCTTTCGATCTTTAGATGATTCTGTCCCACGCGACCGTTCTCCTGGAATTGCCCCCTTCGCATATAGTGCGCTTCACTCCTTCGACGACGATATGACCCAGCAAGAATCTCCCCCAGTATATACGGCCGTCGCCGAACCTCAAACGGAATATGAGGCCCCGAGACGGAGGCTTTCCGAGCTGTCCGTTCCCGAAGATACCATGGCCAGCTCGTCTATGTCCTGGGGAAGCATACCGAGTCTGAGGCGGAAGGGCGGGGCGTGGAATATGGCCAGGAGGACTCTGGGGATAAGTCTCCTGCTAGTAACGGTGTTCCTCTGGACGGTGTCGAATTTCCTCGCCAGCGTGAGTTTTTTTCTCTTTCGGGAATACGAGATGCGGCGTACGTGGCCCCTCAGTTAACATAACATGACTTGATGCGCAGTACATTTTCTCCGACCACACCTACGATAAACCGTTCTTCCTAGTATACATTAACACCTCTATATTCGCGCTATCCATGATCCCGATATCCATAAAATACGTAATACAAAACGGCGGCATCTCCCGCGTCAAAACCCAGGCGATTCAAGAATGGAGAGCGGCGAGGTACGGCGGGGCCGAAAGACTGAAGACGCAAGAGGAAGAGGACCTTACGGCGGGGGAGCGGTTACTAGTCGACGACGAGGGCAGCCTCGAGGCGGCGGACCTGCCGAAGCCGAGCGACAAGCTGGGGTTCTTCGAGACGGCGCGGTTTAGCCTCGAGTTCTGCATGATCTGGTTCTTTGGCAACTACTTCGCGTCGGCGTGCCTGGAGTACACGAGCGTGGGGAGCGTGACGATACTGACGTCGACGAGCAGCGTGTGGACGCTCGTGTTCTGCGCCGCCATGCGCATCGAGGCCTTTTCCGTTCGCAAGCTGGCGGGCGTGCTGGCCTCGCTCGCGGGCATTGTGCTTATTTCGACTGTTGATTTATCCGGCGCGGATAACGACGACAGTAGGGGGAATTTCCCGCATAAGAGCCAGAAGCAGATCGCTATCGGGGACGCGATGGCGTTCTTCAGCGCCGTCATCTATGGGTTGTACGTCGTCGTCATGAAGATCCGCATCGGGAACGAGGAGAGGGTCAATATGCCGTTGTTCTTTGGGCTCGTGGGCATTTTCAATATTTTGATTCTGTGGCCGCTGTTTTTTATCCTGCATTTTACGGGGATCGAGCCGGTGAGTTTTGATATATATGCCATAGTGATATGGGTATGGACAAGATTACTAATGCGAGAATAGTTCGAGTTACCTCCGAATGGCAAGATTTGGTCGATTATCGTGATGAACTCGATATCTTCCTTCGTCTCAGATATTTCGTGGGCTTATGCCATGCTGTTAACGACGCCATTGGTTGTCACTGTCGGCCTATCGTTAACTATCCCGCTGTCCCTTATCGGCGAGATGATACAATATGCTCAATACTCGAGTTTCATATACTGGATCGGAGCCGCCATAGTCCTAGTCTCTTTCATATTTATCAATCACGAAAGTCGCGACGACGAGGACGGGTCTAAGGCCGACTCTGAGAGAGGGGCTAGAGTAGTAGAGCCGTAGTATTACGCCCCCGGACTTTCTGGCTTCTTGGGTGGCGCTATTGGGGGTCCGGCGTCAGGGTTGGAATAATTGGGATTAAACTGGTCACTGGTTCGACCGGTACATATATCAATATAGATACCAAGTAGAGCTCACTGCATACTGGACTTATGGTATCATAGAATGGGCATCGTTAAAAACCTTGGAATTGTACTAGTATATACGGGATCAAATGGAATGACGTACATAACCACCGACTATTGGAAATTAAGGCCACCTACTCAAGCTGAAATATCTTTGAGATGTATAAGTATGGATATCCTTGTGAGTAGTGTCATGTTTGCTCTGGTAACTGACATAAGTTTCAACTCGAGTAGATCGCTTAAGTCCGCTCCTTGATGTGTCTATCCGAGATGAGACAGCGTATCTAGAGCTCTTCCGATTTATAAAACTTGAACTTCCTACTCATTTTACAGAGACATTCAACATATTAACTTCCCCTGTAAAGAATTAAGTGGTTTTCAGTAAGGGTTTCTTTTTCGATCCGGACTTATTTATTATCCTCGATGATTCAGAAGACTTACCTAGACCGCAATAGCACTAGCTTCGTGTACATGGATTTATAAGAATGACATCAATGACTCTTGACTCGGACAGTTCGTCTAATTTTCTAACCGATTTTTCATCGGACGAAACTAGATGGCTATTCTAACCAAACTAGGGGTATTGTATGGTTTAAGAGTGGTGTTGGTTTAACTGTGTTTGCAAAACTTGATTACCTACTTCTGTTAGAAATTCTGCTATTCTTTCAACATATTTCAGGTTATTTTCATTCATACAGCCTTAATATTGTAATTTCAGGTCCGTTGCTGATTAATTCAACTTGTGTTGTTTCTGTGGACTTCACCGAAGTGTGGTTGTCTGACACCCTCATAGCCCCGTGAGGTCCTCTAAGTGGTCATATGCGCCTACAATAGAGCCGCATGTCTGCCTTCTAGACATTAAGCGAGTTGGCTAGTTTGAGAAAGCGAGGTGTCCGTTTGGCTGCATAAAGCGTCTGGTTGCTTCCCGTCGTGTTAAACATTCATGCTTGGCGCAGTGAGGCTCACAGCATTGCTCTTACCGCACTCTTAGATCGGTACAACCAAATTTAAGACGGGAAGGCTACATATCGATTACCATTAGATGTTCTAGGAAAGTGCCATGGTCACAGTCGTGGTTGTTAGATGTTAGACGTGACTCGACTTACTACATAAGTCATCTGGCTACTCACTCCTGAGCTGCCTGTTGGTCAGCCCTCACACATCTCAGCTCAGCCTCTATCGCTTTACTCGACATACCTAGGCCTATCTAATATTCCGCATCACAATCCTTTATATACTCCTTGGCATCCTTACTCGACAAGACGTACAGGCCGAGTTCCCCAAAAGAGAACAAAGAATATCTATCAAACTTACCGGACCAAGGACATCCAAGAAAGCTTACCTGAATAACCACCACCATGCCATCCAAAACCCAAGACGCCGGAGTAGCGTCCGAATTCCGCACCCTAGGCGAATCCATCAACATCGCCACCCGTCCCGTGCACACCAGCCTAAACAAACTCATCATCCTCCGCCTCCGTCTAGCCCTCCCACCCCACGCCGACGACGCATCGAACTACGTGCAAGGACTCCTGCACATCGCGCCTATATACATAACCTTCGAGACCCTCTGGCAAGACATCCTAGACACCCCCGTCCTCCTCACCACATCCCCCTCAGGCGTCCTCATAGAATCAAACCCAAGCTCCCATGTGTCTCCACGCATCCACACTATCCTCACCGCCGCACATTTTAATGCGCTTTCCCGGTCCGCGGCGCTGAAAAAGGATTTATCTCGCTTAACGGGTTGGCATGCCGATGAGCTAGCCGCGCATCTGAGCGAAGTCCCGCGCGAGTCACCTGTGCTGGCGGGGTTCCTGGAACGGATACGACGGACTGTGAAGGAAAGACCGCACGCGCTGCTCGCGTACGCGTGGGTCCTTTATATGGCGTTATTCGCGGGCGGGCGCTTTATCCGAGCGTCGCTTGAGCGCGTGGATTCGGGGGATCGGTTTTGGGGGCCTTTGTATTGTGATGATGGAAACAACAACGGCCCTATGCTAAACAGCGATGAAGATGGGGAAAATGGAAAGGAGATGGGGATGCGGAAGAGCAGGATGCCAGGAGAATTCCCAACTTCGGCTTCGATGAGCGTGAGTCTGGAGCCGGGACGTGTGCGAAGAGCGGTAGGAAAGGAGGGGACGGAGAAGACGGAACATCCCCTTTCGTTCTTCCGCTTTGATACACCCGCCGACGGCCAGGACTTGCGACAAGCGTTCAAGACCCGTGTCGCGGAAGCGACGGACGTTCTTACTCCATCTGAGATCGAGGATGTGGTCGCTGAGGCGCGAGAGATCTTCGAGCAGATGGTTGGTCTTGTGGGCGAGCTCGACGACGTGTGCGGTACAGAGTACGAGGCGGCTATGGCGGCGTAGGGGGGTCGACCGCCGATGTTGAGTCTGCGGAGCCGTGATAGCGTTGTTGTGGAGAAGGAGAAGAGGGAGCGGTTGGCGGCGAGGGCGGATAGGGGGGATAGGGATAAGGGGAAAGCTTCCGGACGGAGTACGCCTGTGGGGGAGCTGGGGAAGGATGGGGGTGTTAGGTTTCGGTAGACGATGGTTTGTATTATCTTAGGTACCTAGAGTTTACCTACACTAATTAGGTAGGGAGTCGCCTACTTGAGTACTAGGGCGAGTAGAGTTGATAGCTTAGGATAAGAAGGCAACGGCTTAAGTTGTGTCAGGCTAGATGGGTAGAATGGATAGACGGACATTGGCGCTGGGGATTTACTCGGGCTGAATACGCGATACCCTGAATCACGTCCTAGAAGATAGAATTGATTCTTGACTCGATTTAGTGCATCTTTCCATGGGCGTTATGAAGTGATTAGAGGAATATTTTTGCTATACTCGGCTTGGTTAGTCGTCTCGCCGTCACTTTTCTTACCTAGTAGCTTAGGGGTACGTTGGGCCTAAGGAGCCTTACCTTAGCTAGAGCTTTGGAAACTTGGAGTAACTTCATGCTCATATTTTAGAGTGCTTACTTGTTTCCCTTGAGAAAATGGTGACTTCTGCCAAGACGCTTACTGATCGCTCACTGCAGACTAATGAAGCCAATCATGATGTTTTTGGTCTTAGTAAAAGGACTTCATACGTGGCACTCTCGTAGTGAGCGAAAGGATTTAAAACTCGTGCAAGAATACCGGTAGTTGGAAGCAGTGATGATAGCGCTGTTCATGCGCGGGGATCCTGCGGTGTTACTGCAGAGATCAACTGCAGTCATCATCCACAGCCGGTTTTGGGGGAGCCTGATTTTACTCCTGACTCTTCTTTCGTATAAGATATATAATACTGAAGTCGAGAATTATCTAGGTACTTAATATTAGACTTTTACTCTTAAAACATTGTTGAATATGAAATGGAATAGAGTATAATAGTGTAGTTTGATGTCGATGAATGATATGGGGGGAAGACTGGTGGTGAAAGAATATCCCCTCCTTTCAAGGTCTAGAAAGTCCTTCAGCAGTTCTCATCACGCATCTCATTTTTTCTTATCATTTTGCTATATGCGGCTATTTTAATTGTAGCATTTGAAGCACTCGACTTCTAAGGTAAGAATATCTCTCATAATATGCAGTTCAAGTGAGACATCTGGCGCCAATAGCAGGCTAATAGACGACCTACTATACATCGAGATCATCGAGCAATCTTGAAAAATTTAGCGAATTAAACCGACGTCCATATAAATCTCGGTCAGTCCAGGGCACTTTGTTTGATCTAGCCCTTGTCTCGCTCTCATAAGTACCTACTGTAGGGCTGCATGCAGACATGGCTAGGTATGTAATGTAAGTAAGAGCTGCTGCGACATGCAGCTAAGTCGTCGAATCAGCGCACTACTCACTGTAGTCCTGCAGCTAACTCACTGCTGGATATAGGCGATGGTACTGTGATAGTGTCTACTCAAACACTTGTCGAATAGACATATATTGTACGTTTGCTCCTCGAATAGGTAAAAAATGGTGGTCGCTTCGCATGCTTCCCTTCTAGAAAAGATCGTCACTTTCCGAAGACAGTAAGACTTCTAGGACCAGGTACTTTCGAACTCCTGACAGTCGTGATACAATCTTCTCGTGCTAACACATGGAAAAGGGATAGAACAAAATCCGCGCAGCGTGTCTTCACCGCCAGTCCTAGTGTCGTTTGTTGCGCGTGTCGACAGTGGTAGTGGAGCGTCGGTAGTCAGGATTTGTGACGAGGCCGCAGATTCCGTAACCTGCAAAATAAATTGACGGAGACCGCTGAGTGGATAGTGCATAGATACTTAAGCAGGCCGCATATTCGACGACCCGGAGCGGGGAGCGAGTTATATGCCCATTCTTGTCTTTTGTTATGTTCTATAGCGAATGGCTAGGTGAGACGATATACCCAAATGTTGCTGCGTTTTCTAGCTCTTCATGCAAAGGACCAACTACGTCAACCGAGAGGTCAGCTCCGTCATTATTAATAGCAGAGTGTGGTTATAGGATTAGCTACAACCCACCCTAAATGAGAAAATCGGGTGGTTGGGGATCGGAAATCTGTCTCTTCTTTCTGGCTATTGGTCAATGGATCACCCCGGTCAGACTCCCCCTGTCATCATCCGCGACACAGCAAACTGTGGATGTGCGGATTTGCGATGCGCGTATCCATTTTACGTTATTGCCCTGATGGTCCTGGGAATTGACGATTATCGCATCGTGAGAGTGCGAAGTGAAAATAACAACTACACTTCGGTGAATACACCACATGGATATTCCAAGCGTGTTCCCGTAGCACAATGGTCGCTAGCCGCGATTTACCAGACAAATTCATACAAGTTTCTCCGTGGCTTCGCCCCAGGCTATTCCGATCTGTGTCTTTGCGCCCCACGACTTAGGCTGTATGAGGATGGCTCAACTGTCTTAGACAGCATATCGTGGCATTAGGCCGCAAACTAAAAACCCGAAGTTACGGAACGGCATACTAGCAAATGATGGCATCGTCTTTGGTCTGTTATTGAAACACTGAACACCTTAACCATCTAATAGAGAACCGAGGTAAGTGATCACGTAGCCGCCAAAGCCGTAATATAAGATACGAACTATTCGCCGAAACTTGGCTAATGCTGTTAAGAGACCTCATATATTAGTATTGTAGACTTGATGAAGAATAATATGAGTAATATGAATAATATGTGTCACGATCCTCGATTGATCTTGATAAGACCACTCAATGGCTTGATATTGTAGTACTATTCGTCGTCGCACTTGGGTTGTAGTAGTCTCTTTGGAGGCCCAAGTACGGACTAGACCAGGTTAAAAAAGAAGGACTCGGGAACTTTGGGAGGGAAGATTGTCGATTAAAGACGTTGATAATAAGTCCCCTAACCCCTGATCCTGGCCCCTGTCGTACCTGGAAATTTTTACATTTTGGGACGTGTTTGCGCGCCGCGGCTGGACCCGTCATAAGTCGAAAAAAGTAATTTCTGGGCTTGTTCGAAGCTGACTCCTAATAATTCGAATCCTAATCCTAATAATACCGTACCCTAATAATTGTTCTTTTTCTTTTGGTCAATCAACGCCCGTCTCTTCCCAAGTTAAGGGTTTGACAATTCGATAGGCAAAAGACCAAGAGCCTATGATCCTAAACGTCCCGTCTCAAGAGCCTAATTATAATACTCTTAAGTTACACAGCATTGTCTACTCGAATCTCCGGCTCGGACCCGAATTTCCTTCCCTGCTGTTAGATTGGTGTCGAGGTGTCTAGCTGCCCTGGGTGTCTAAGTCTCTAGGTGTTTAGGTGTTGGACCTAGGACCGTGGATCGTGGTCCCTATTTCGTCCTGTGTTGACTGATCCATCCCGTCCACTCAGCTCTGACGGTCCCCGGGAGTTGGACAACTCATCTTGCATCAAAGTTGCTGCACGATAAACGGCCTCCCATTCGTCTGTCACCTACAGCACGTTCCCTTAAAGATCGGAAACTTAACTGTCTGTACCCGGTACAAGTACTACACAAGGCTCGTGGTATTTGGATATGGCTTCTTGACACAATATCTTCTCATTTTCTTCCCCCCGTTTTCTCGACTTTGGGTTCGCGTTTCCGTTCCCCCAGCTTCCAGTTCAACGTCGCATCAAGAGGGTCGAAGCGCTTGTAAGGAAACCACCGACGCGGACGCGCGTATCTGCAACCGTACAGAGAGTGACAAGCTCTCTTCAGAGCCTACCTTGTCTACCTTGTCCGTTCATGCAAAGAACGTTGTCCTGCAGCTAGAGCTCTCCTGAAAATATTATTTTTATTTTCCTCCCACGCGGATCTCGCCCAGACATCCTCGTACATATGCATATACATGCATAAGCGCGAGCACACAAAACATTATTTACAATCCACCGTGTGCCCCCTTATTAGAGAAGAAGAAACAGAAGTGGAAGAAAAAGAAGCTGCTCGAAAGAGGCTCATGCATCACCACCACCCACCAACAAAACCGCGTCTTATTATTGTGACTCCCTACTGAGAACCACACACCCAAACGCTAATGTCGACTTACGGAGCCGCTTAGAACTTCGCGGGGGCCAAGAGTTTCTTCGACGTTATTCCAGTCGAATATAGCGGGAAATAACTCCACATAGTTCGAAACCGAAAGCCTGGAAGACTAACAAATTCGAGAACGCCCGTTGTTGACCTCACACCGCCACTGGTAGTACTTGGATCGCGAAAACAGTGCCGGTTCCAGTGCCCAGTCCCAATTCCAGGTTCTCCCCCGGTCCTAGGCGGAGATCCTATATATACATAATTATACATATCATCGTACACATAGATCAGCGGCATACGATCCAGGTCAGCGGAGAAAAAAAAAAAAAACAAGTGCGCGCGCTACTGACGTCGAAATGCTTCACGATCGAACAGGCCTCAGAACACCTACCGCCGCCGCCGCCCTCGCTGTCATACTTCAGCCTCCATCTCTCACCACATTTCCACGTTGGCTGATCCTTCTTTAAAGTATTTTAATTTTGTGCATTCGACCCCGTTTCGGAACATCGTGCCTGGGTCTGTCTGCTTTTGTATTACTTTCGCTGTATCATATTGGTCAGTTAGTCCCCTCCAATGGCATCGCTGTGCCCCCCTTCGCTGGTACAGATGTGGACCGATGAGCTCGCGCCAGCTAATATATCGTAACGCTAGTCTATTATATTTCGAATGTTTAATTTTGGTTGGGTTTGTATTTTCTTGGACCAGGTTCCGTGTGAAAAATCCGTGTAGCTCTATCGACTAGAGTTGCCTGCCTTAACAAAAGACCGAACCGGTTTATTGGATCAACGCTTCACGTCCATTCACGTGGGCTCAATTCTTCCAGCACCGACTCCATCTCATGCTGACGTTGAGTCCGAGTCGGATCGCTAGTCACTCGTTATCAAATTATCTACGGTTTGTAGAAGGTGTTTGGCTTGGGCTTGCCAACCAGAGTCGACGACTATCCCTTAGCCTCGGTCAACAACCCGAATTGATTCTCGTACTGCCGACTGGTCTCGCCGATTTACCTAATAGGCGAACTCAGGTAATCATCACTGGAATCGGCATAGGATCTCATCCTATTTTAAAACGTTTGGTGCCTTAAATCAAGAGTGTGCCATAAACAAACATCTAATTCCTAAACTTTACTCCCATATCTGAAAGGAACCTGATTTACTAGGATAAGCGCATCATATCTGTACTCTACTGGAGAAATCTCAAGGGAGTTGTAAGTTTTTGAGGTACGTGAATTCCCTATCAAGCAGTGCTCGTTTTATGAGGCTGCTCTTTTCCACAGCAACAACACATGAAGATATTTCCATAAATTGGTCGCGTGGGCAATGAGGCAACCTGATGAACATTAAATCTCTATTTCATACCACCATTCTTCATAGTTTTTCTTTTCTATGAGCCTACGTGTTTTCCCACATCGCATATAAACTGTCTATACCTACCTGTTTCTCACCTAAATCCCAGGGTCGTGGCATCCGCCATCCCCCTCAACGCTATCAATGGCTTCCTCCGAGGTAGACCAAAAGTTCCTCGGCCGCCTCGCCAAGTCCGTCGAGCCGAACAACGCGCTCCTCGCCTCAATGCTCTTCAAGATCCTCGGCCTCTCCATCAACGTCGCCGGCCAACTCGTCAAAGCTAAGAAGCAGCGCCGCCTCGACACCACGCGCCTAACACAGTCCTTAGAGCTGTACTTCCACATCATCTGGCTCTCGCGCGAAGGCCTCGTCATGCTAGAGCAGTACGTCCTCCCCATGGTCGGCGACTACGTCGAGTTGAAGGTCCTCGCGTACAAGCTGCGCGCGTCGTTCTACCACATCTTCGTGCAATTCCACAACAACCCCCCGGTATCCCCCCTCGGCATAGCGACGACCCCGGAAGCGGTGGCGGCCGTGGCGGCTTCGATGCCCCCGCCGCGCGTGGATAAGGGAAAGGGCGTGGATCGCGGGGACCCCTCCGCCGACTTCGCGCGCACCTCCGTCCAACCCACGCATCCGATCGAGCAAGGCGCGCCCGCCCCTCCCCCGGGCTTCGAAGCGCAAGCCATGCCGACTTCGCACCTTCCCCCGACTTTCACGCCCGAGGCAGCTGCCGCGTTCCTGCTGCCGTACGTGGACTACCTTCCCACAGCTCACCAGTACTTCCGCGAAGCATGCGCGCTAGCAGATAGTCTGCTCTGGGGCTCTCACTCGCTCCGACTTTCCGTGAAGACGGAGTACGCGGCGTTCCTATACGAGTGCGTGCACGACCGCGAGGGCAGTCGACGGTTAGCGAAGGAGACGATCGCGGAGGTGTACGAGGCGAGCGAGGGCATGGACGACGACATGTTCAACGACGCGTGCGAGCTGGTCACCGTGCTAGGCAAGATGATGAAGCGCGGGTTGGGCGGCAGTGGCGGCGGTTCGAGAAGCGGTGGGCGCCCGAGCCCGAGCGTTACGTTGGGCACCGGGACGGTGTCGCAGGGCGCCGAGAGTAGTGCTACGGTTGTGCCGCCTGTGCCGCCTGTCGGCATGGAGAATCCGATATGATTGTGTTCACGTTGGGGCGCTTTGGCTGGGGGGTTTGGTGCTTGGATGAGTTGCGTTTGGGACGGACGAGTCTGCGCTTTGCTCCTGGCATGATATTGCTAATGCATATGACCGTGTGGGAGGAGTTGACGGTCACGAATACTAATAATCCCGGAAATCGGGATATATCTCCAAAGCTCAGGGGTGTGGGAGGTTTCAGCCGCGTTTGACGGACAACCGCGCTCGATTCAGGAAATATCCGAGATATCGCATAATTCACTCGGCTACGACTACGACTACGATCCTACACGAAGAGCTTTTATCCGCATTTATTCGCTGGTCATAACGAATAACTTGCTTACCTACTTACTACCTTTAACTATCGAACCGACCGAATCCGTTCCGAAACGCATACGGAAAACTAGCACGGATTAGGCGGCTTAACTAATAATCATGGAAAAGGGGTTACTGCACACCTAATTACGAATACACCATCAAAATCACCTCAGAACCTTTCTACTTACATACGCCATACGCAATACAACCCCTGTTGTCCTTTCCTCCTTTCCTCCGACTACTAAAACACGACGAGGGAGACAAAACACGATACCGATAATACCAACAACCAAGCAGTAACCCCCTCGAAAATTTCCAACCAACTCTATTTTTCCTTCACATAAAAAAAGCATTTGATGATACCCAGTTTCGCACTGCTGGACGGACGGGGACCGGCATGAGCCCCCGTCGTTGCATATTAGAACCTTACTATACCTTGTTAGTAGCAAGCAAGATACTTTTGGCTTGGAAGCTCTGCCTTTATGAAGCTGAGGCTCTTGCCCTGAGGTCTTGAAAAAAGAGAAAGTTTTGCAAATCTTGAGTGTGTCGAGCTGATGTTGAAATGTGATATAATGTGATTATAGACTCGTAGATCATGTGGGGGACCTTCTCCTTACTCTGGGAATAAAGCGTCAATTCCACGTAGTAGCAATTCCAGGAAGGAGAATTAGTACCCGATCTTGGACTGGCAGAGACTTAACTCAGGGGACAGCCCCTCCCAAGGTTGTCGTTATCTCCCTTAGACTAATTCGACGTCAATGGTCTTTAAGATCATCGTACCTGGGGTTATTTTTTTTATTCAAATGGATGCTGGAAGAAAAATAGCCTAGATAATGGTCACTGATCTCTGGGGCACTGTTCATTTAAATCATGTGTAGAATTATCGATTCGTGTAAAGCAGTGGCGCATTACCTTGCTATGGAAAGGGGGTATTCAGTTCCGCCTTAGAACTTGATGCTCAGATGCCTAATGCTCAGTCCCTGCTAAAGTCAACGCCTAACACCATGCCATGCTTGCTGAATGTACGACCTATATCTCTCAACCCCTCTTCTCCTTTTGGTATCACTACTCTTCATCGTCATCCGGAACATCCCAATCCTCCCCAACTTCGGCCCATCCACATCCCCAACGCCTACCCTCACCCTCACCTCCTGTTCTTAAGTCTTCTGCATCTGCTCTCCCCTCACTCCAGCAACGGATCATGTAGTCATCCCCTGCCGTGACAAGCTTGCCCTCATTTGTCCAAGTCAGCGCGCCGATTTCGCTTTCATGGCCGCGGACAAGCGGTGTTCCCTTCTTAACAATCGGAATATCGTCGACTAATCGTGCTGATATAGCAACTGTGCTATTGGTTCTAAACAATGGTCTGCGAACCGTTGGCTCGACAGGTGCAACCGGAGCCGGTTGCTGATTCGACGTAGCTATTGTCGAATTGTCTAGACTAAGAGCGCCCATCGCGTTGGATAGGTCGTCCTTGAAGTAACGTTCCTGCGTAGGAAATAGCACGGCACAATTATCGCTGCTTCCAACCGCTAGGACTTCACTTCTTCCATCACGTGCTGGTCTCACAGCACATTTAACGTAGAAGCTCGATGCGTGCAAGGAGGGATGTCTGAAACCGTACAACGGGCCTAGACCCTGGTGAGTTACCGCATTGTGTCGACGTCGTGGTGGTTCGCCGTTTCGCGTAGAAAGTTCTGGTGCATGGCCTAGGATAAGATGGGCGGTCGAGTACGCATAAACGGTGTTATCTTTGCAGAGTGCGTATAATCGGGAACCGTCTGTGTTCAGTGCCAAGGATGAGATGCCAAAGGGTCTCCAGTTTAGGTGTGACGAGGGAGGAGTAGTTGCCGACAATGCGGAGGGGACTTTCTGACGAGAAGAATGTATCGATCGAATATCCCAGAGTTTAATAGATGCATCCGCCTCACAGGCTGTGAGTAACAGGTGCTCTTGTCCTTCGGGAAGGAACTGTAGAGTCGTGACGGATACATCGCCTATACGGGCAGGTAGCTCTCGACGCGATGGTGTATCTCCTTGTCCAGCCGCAGCTTGTTGGGCTTGACGCGATGTGCGGGCGTGGGCATGGTAGAGACTATTCACAGCACATCCCTGTTTCGGCTGCGGGCGTCGGAATCGCAAGGTAGTCTCGCGGTCTTGAGGGGCGAGAATGTCTTGTACCAATGGGCCTGAACAACGAAGGTCCCAAATTTGAACACTGCCGTCACGGGAAGACGTTGCAAGCACACTGCTATTGGACTTGCCTGGTTGGAATCGCACTTGCTTAAGAGAAGCGGTGTGATGCTGAAGAATTGAGATCGGGGTTTGCGTCATCATATCTATGACTCGTCCGGTCTGGTCACCAGAGGCAGTGGCAAGACGATGATCATCATCCGAGAAATCTAGGTCGATGATCGCATTGCTGTGGGCTTGAAAACATAGATGTATCCTGCTGAATGGCTCTGTCGGGCCGCCAGAAGACTCAAGTAAGCGGACACGACCTTCTTCATCTCCTACTGCGGTCAGACTATTTCTGTGACATGCGGCCGCGCAAAATGGAATACATCGGCCCGGGCCGTCATGGCTAACACAAGAATGAACGTCATCGGGTCTGGAATAAAAGTCGGCGGTATGGACTCTCCAGTCGGAAGTAGGGAATGACATATATGAGCGTCCAGCACGAGGCATTCCTCCTAACTGTCTTTGTGCGAGCTGACCGGAAAAGCCGCGGCTAGTGACAGGAATTAAGCGTTTTAACGGCTTTGGTTGAGGTGGAAGTTCATCCTCGCTTTCATCTTGATCTGAGTCGATGTTCTCCTGGATTGAATGCAGAGATCTAATTGGGCTAAGCAACGCTGACCTCGTGCTGGGCGAGGGGCTCAGTCTCCCATTGTTCGGGTTGGTCATCAAAGATGGTCGACATGGCGAAGAATCAGGCGTATGCTGGAACTTTCGTCTCTTCGGCAATCGAATATCTATGTCATCTATGTTTTCATCCCGTGGATGATCCTCAGTAGATGGCAGTAGAGGGCTAGAAGGAGCAGGAGTCTGATATCGGTTGCTAACGAAAGGGACAGCGAGATCCTGGAGCGCTAATCTTGCCGGGCTTATTCGTGTAGGTACTCGAGAGCGAGGAGTAAAGAATCTTTTGAATTTTCTCGGTGTGATAGACGGATTTCTTCTTTCCTTCCCATTATTTGCCCGTGGGGGCGACGATAGAAGGTATGGATTCGACATATCATCTGCCATTGTATTTTTTCGGTTTCTATAGTGACGACCCCAAGTAGCTCAAGGTGCTTCCACAAGGAGAAGAGCAGATGCTCTTAATACTCCCAATGCACCCTGACCTTCAACACCTTACTTAAAGCGACATCAACATGAATATGCGCATGGGATATTGTTCGGGATTCGGAATATGATAAAATAATGAGTCGATTGAATAATGAGAGATGGAATTGATTACAGAAGGAAACAAGCAAGAAGCAGAACTCGAACTTGTAGTGGGGAATAGATGAAAGGTTGGTCCGTTTCGGAAGGAAGAAGTGGCACCAAGTAGCTCAGGTAAGAACGACACGCCCGCGAAAAGACGCGCTCACGAAAAAACCACTTACACGACCCAAAAGAGGAAATGACGTCTAGAGCTTGGGCGTTAGTGTCGTGCGGACGCGTACTAGCACTGTGTTCCTACCTAAAGTTCTGAAATTTTAGTGGCTGCGACGGACGTTAGACCCAACTGTTACTAGATTCCGTAATAAAGCACGTCAATCTGGCCAATCATCGCCACTCAATCTTACCAATTGCACTTTCCACAGTATCTGAGTTTTCGGTACATAGGTACAAAGCGAACGCGGATGGTCGCAGATCTAGTCCCACAGATAAGCTTATCGGATGAATTTCTCGAAAATTTCAAGATGCACGATCAAGACTCTACCAATTGATGCGGGACACATGAACATCTATGCGCTTACGACGACCAGCGTCAACTTACCTCGAAACGTATCTTCTGGCTAAGCGCCAGCCATTTGAAACATAATGGCGATTCAGAAGAAACACGGAAAAGGTCGTCTAGACAAGTGGTACAGATTGGCCAAGGAGAAAGGTTACCGAGCCCGTGCCGCCTTCAAGTTGATCCAGTTGAACAAGAAATATGGTTTCCTCGAGAAAAGCAAGGTCCTTCTGGATCTTTGCGCTGCTCCAGGAGTAAGTTGTATCCTTCCAGATATGCAAGGAAAACTATGAATTGTTAACTAACTTCTATGTCATAGTCATGGTGTCAGGTAGCGGCAGAGGCCATGCCGGCCAACAGTCTCATCGTCGGTGTCGATCTTTCTCCGATCAAGCCTATTCCTAAAGTCATCACTTTCCAAAGCGATATTACCACCGATAAGTGCCGCGCGACAATTCGACAACATTTAAAGACATGGAAGGCCGATACCGTACTTCACGATGGTGCCCCCAACGTTGGTACCGCTTGGGTTCAAGATTCCTTCAACCAGGCTGAACTTGTCCTCCAATCTATGAAATTGGCGACGGAATTTCTGGTCGAAGGCGGTACATTCGTCACAAAAGTTTTCCGATCGAAAGAATACAACAAGCTTCTCTGGGTCTTCAACCAACTATTCACCAAAGTCGAATCGACGAAACCTCCGTCTTCTCGAAATGTTTCCGCTGAAATTTTCGTCGTATGTCGCGGGTACAAGGCCCCCAAACATCTCGATCCCAAGTTTCTTGACCCACGGGCTGTATTTGCCGAACTCGCTGATCAAGCGCCAAATAACGAGGCCAAGGTCTACAAACCTGAGATTAAGAAGCGGAAGAGAGGTGGTTATGAAGAGGGTGACTATACACAATTCAAGGAAGTTCCGGCGAGTCAGTTCATCGAAACTATTGATCCTATAGCGATCCTTGGCAACTACAACAAACTCTCGTTCGAACAGCCGAAGAATGGTGATGTGGCGCTCGCCGCACTGGATAAGATGCCAGAGACAAACGAGGAAATTAGGATATGTTGTGCAGATTTGAAGGTGCTGGGCCGAAGAGAGTTCAAACTTCTCTTGAAATGGAGATTAAAAGCCCGTGAGGCTTTTGGATTACCGACTAAGAAGACCACGAAAGCTGCTGAACCCGAAGAGGAAGTCGCAGAAGTTGAATCTATGGACGAGGAACTGAAAATTCAGGAAGAATTGCAGGCCTTAAAGGATAAAGACAGTGCTAAAAAGAAGCGTGAACGACGAAAAGAGAATGAGAAGAGACAAAAGGAGATCGTACGAATGCAATTGCATATGGTTGCCCCCATGGACATTGGAATGGAACAAGACGGCCCTGCTGGCCACGACTCCATGTTTGCCCTGAAGCCTATTGACAAGAATGGCGCTGTCAATAAGATTGCGAAGGGAAAGATGGCCATAATAAACGAGGCGAAGAAGGACAAGGATAGTGGCATCGGATCTTCGGGTGACACAGATGAGGAGGAGGATGAAGAGGAAGATCGTCTTGAACGAGAACTTGACGGCATGTATGATCAATACAGGGAGCGAAAAGCAGAATCGGATGCAAAATACCGAGCCAAGAAAGCTAGGAAGGAACACGATGATGGCGAATGGGAAGGAGTTTCGGCAGATGAGCAGCAGTCTAGCGATGATGAAGGATTAGAAGTGGATGAGGATAGTAGCGATGATTCTGATGAAGACGAAGCTCCCTCAAAACCTCTCCTTACTGATCTCGACAACCAGCCGGCGGCATCTGGAGGCCTTTCCAAGCGAGCCTCAAATTTCTTCAGCCAAGACATATTTAAAGATATACCGGGCATTCTTGATGAGCCAGAGGTCGACGAAATGGACGTTGACGAGGATGAGATATCCGAAGTCGACGAGCCGGTAGTCACGACGAAGAAGGAGCCAAAAGCCAAAAAGGAAAAGGTTAAGAAAACTAAGGTTGAGGCTCCCGCCGAGTCTGACGATGATGATCAAGATGGATTTGAAGTTGTCAAGCAAGACCAAGAAGATGACTGGGAAGATCAAGATAAACGTCGAGCAGATGGAAGACTTGGTAAGCACTAATCTTCCCTCCTTACACTTTACAACAACACATACTAACAAACACACCAGACATCGACATCATCACCGCCGAAGCCATGACCCTCGCACACCAACTCGCAACAGGCCAAAAGACCAACTACGACGTCGTCGACGACGGCTTCAACAAGCACGCCTTCCGCGACCGCGACGGTCTACCGGACTGGTTCATCGACGACGAGTCCCGACACGACAAGCCGCAAAAACCCATCACCAAAGCCGCCGCCGCCGCCATCAAAGAAAAGACACGCGCTCTGAACGCCCGCCCCATCAAGAAGGTCCGCGAGGCCAAGGCCCGCAAGAAGTTCAAGGCGGCCCAGCGCCTCGAGAAGCTGAAGAAGAAGTCCGATCTCCTGGCTAGCGAGGAAGGGTTGACTGAGAAGGAGAAGGCGGATAGTATATCGAAGTTACTGGCTAAGGCCGCAAAGAAGAAGCCTAAGCAGCCGGCGAAGTTGGTTGTCGCGAGGGGTCTGAATAGGGGTATTAAGGGACGTCCGAAGGGCGTTAAGGGGAGGTATAAGATTGTGGATCCCAGGATGAAGAAGGAGCTTAGGGCGCAGAAGAGGATTTCGAAGAGGAAGTAGATTATCTACTTATGTTTCTAGAAAAAGGGGCAGCGGAAAGGGGAAAAGGAGAAAAGGGGGATGTACAGAAAAGACGTGTCTATTGACGCTAGGTACGATGTAAAATTTTGAAATACGATATACCCTTCGTATGAATTGCTACGTAATGACTTTAATACGTGAAACCTGTTCTTAGTAACAGTTTATGTGCATGAACTTCGTCCGTTCTCTGTTTTGTCCCATAGCGCAATACGACGAGGCTACTTGATTGGTATCTCTACGATCCTCAGCTAAAGACCAAATTCCGCAAATTAACCTATTCCCTTTTTCTTACAGCCCGAGAAGCACTTTTAGACTACCTACAATCACCGCTTCCCAGCCCCAGCATTCCTCCGACTCTTCCCCAACCTGGCCGCCGGCTTCCTTCCCCCTCCCGCTCCTCCTCTTCCTCCCCTCGCGCCAAAACTACTCTTATTACGCCTCACGCTAAACGAGCTCAGATCCCCCGAACTCATGGCATCGCCGGACTTGGCGTGTCGCTTCTTGCCGCCGAAGCCGTACTTCTCGTTCTTCTTCTGGCGCTTGTTGTTAGGGCCGGAGGAAGAACGCTCGCCGTCCTTGCCGCGTGAGAAGGCGCGCTTGGCGTTGTGCGCGTTCAGTTCGGCGTCCACGCCTACGTCGAAGAGGTCGGCTTCTGTTGTGCCGACGTCGCCGGAGGATTCTTGACGTTCTGTGGAAATATTATTAGTATATCACTCAAATATGAAATTTGCGAGAAAGTAGGAGGGGAAGGGGGAAGGAGGGAGGGAAGACACATACTCCTCTTCAACGTCTTAATCTTCTCAAGCGTCTCGCGCTTAGCCTTCTGCCGCTCCTGCAACTTAGCCACCTGGACCTGCTTGCCGAATTTCTTGAGGTCGCGCTGCTTGCGGGCTTCGGCCGAGGCTTTCTTCGCGCTGGCTTCCTCCACGAGCTTCGCTTTCACCTTCTCCATGTGACCGTCGTCCTTGACCATCTCGGCGAAGTAGTCAGTCGGTCGCGAGAACGGCACGCCCTCGGCTTTTAGGAGGGCGCGCGCGCGTTTCGCGGCGTCGAGGCTTTGCGCGTAGAAGGCCAGCTCGCGCTTTAGGTCGTCTTGGATGTCCTCGATGCCGTCGGCGGTGGGCTCGACGCTGACGACGGTCTGGTGCGTCGCGAAGGGGACTGATTTGTCGGTGGGTATGGATATTCGGTTTAGAGAGGCGAGGAGAGCGGTGGTGTTGTTAATGGTGAGGCGGGAGTGTGGGACTAGGTCTTCCTTCTCTTCGTCGGGTAGATCTTCGAGATCGGACATAGGTATGTCCTCATCATCTTCCTCCTCCTCATCCTCCTCGTCGTCCTCGTCTACGGGCTTCTTCTTCTCTCCGTTTGGCTTGGCGTTTTTGGCTTTGAGTGCGGATTTTCGCGGGCGCTCTATCTTTTCCTCGAGATCTATGGAGGAGTCGGAGTCGTCGCTTTCATCCACGGCTGCGAAGTCGATGTGATCTGCCTCCTCATCATCTTCATCGTCGTCAACCTCCTCAGCTTCGTCATCTATGATTGATGCGCCTCCCTCGACCTCATCCTCATCCTCTTCGTTGACAGCTTCCCAGTCGCTATCGTCTTCATCGGCAGCGTCTGATTTAGATGCCCCTCCATTCTTGACCTCTCTCTCTTGCCTCTTCTTGGACCTTTCCTTGTGCTTCTTCTTCTCTTTCAATTTCTTGAAATCTACACCTTTCTCTGCCGCGAGGGCGACCTTCAATTTGCTTCTACCCATTGTTGCGGTTCGCAATTGGATTTTATTGTACTTGGTTGGCTTGATTGGATGTGAACTTTTTTTTACTGATAAGTTTAATCTTTAGAACTTTTTTCTGCCATTGGCTTGGCACACTGTGGCTGCTGACTGCTGTGGCTGGTGAAAGCGGTGAGTCTTGTGTGGCTGAGCCTGGTGTTTTTTTGGTGGGGCGGTGTACACCCAATCAACACCAACGAGTTGACTTCAAGGCTTTGGATGGCCTCAAGTGACAGACCATGCATATCTGCAAGTGACTTTTCTCATGGGGCTGACAGGTATCCTTGCAGGCGGTATCATTGATGTGACTCTACAATGAAGCTTACTGATCCGGGTAGTTATTACGGCTTACTTAATTACTTATAGTAGTTAGGTAAGCACCTTATCAAACAATTTACTGATATATTTTCTATACTGGTAGTCTAGTCTTACCCTTTTCGATGTACACTGACACCCATTTACCGGGTAATTTGATTCAAACATGCCCCTGCTCTCAGTTGTGTCAGAAATGCAATCCTTCCTGTGAAAAATATGACAAAATTACACCTCGTAGTCTACAAGAAGGCATATCGCCGAGTTGTCCTTATATTTTGGTGGCGAAAAGAAGATCGTCATTTAATATTATTAATATGTTGCATAGGGGCACCGCTGAAAAGGCCATCTAAATCGCTACCTGGAATTTGAGGAAAGGACACTACTATAAATCCAAGGAAAGGCGGGGAGATTATCGTGTGGCATATCAACTTGAGTGGTGGCAAGAGAAATCACAATTCATCATTGCAAAAGAGCTGCCATCTGCGGGGAAGAGTTTATCAGTACTCTTGAGTAGCTGTTCGAAGTTCACGTACTAGTCCGTAGTCTGAGGAATATGTGGCGTTATAAGGAATCACATTAGGTTAATATAATCGCGGTAACTAGACCAATGAGAGTTATATGTGATATCTAATGCGACATATCGAATGAAAACCCCTCGATCTGGTCCTCGAAGTCCTACATCTTGGATTAGCACTTCTACCAATAGGAGAATTCAGATCTAGTAGGATTCCTACACTTCTTACTGCTCATTTTTCCAATTGTCTCCTTATAGCATCTTTGCCACTGAGAAGGATGGGGTATGTAAGGCAGATTTCCCGATATGTCCTCCGCTGTTTATTACCCCGAATATAGAGGATTGTTGAATGAAGTGTGTTTTTGTCGCTGGGAGTTCAGTAATAGGAAGTTCAAGTGTCTAAATTTTGGAAAGATAAACATTGCTGAATTTGACTTCCAATCAAGGACTTACTTGGTCGTCAAGAGCAATGTCCTTTTGCGTAAACTCTGAGAATATGTTCTCGACCATATATGACGTCCTTTGGTTCATGGCTTAGCGCGATGTGATATATCGAGATAGTAAACCGGCTCGTTCCGCAATGATTTAAAGCAACTGAACCGCCAACACGATGGTTCCTCGATAGCCGGTTCCATGAATCGCCTGGTAAACGACGCAGAATACGCCTGATGAGTTCCCTGCAAGAATGAGAACCTTTGAAGCTCAACGAAGCTAAAATTAGTCGCTCTGGGTGCCCAATTTAATCCAATGTCGGTAAAGGGTGGCGTCTGTTCGACCCCAAGGACCTGTAGTGAGGCTGGCGGCTGCTTCGACGCCGACCGTTGATGCTACCCTCCTTGCAAGACGATAGTGTCTAGGTATATAAACCATGGGAGGTCTCCACCGCTAGATTGTGAACGGTATTCATCGTCGATACCCCATTATTCAGACAACATGACTCTTGAACAGACAATAGTTTACTACCCGTACACCATAGCTGACGACGGATCTCAGCAGTGGATTCCCATGGACGATATAGATCCAATCATACACAGGCCAGAACAGCAACAATCATCAACTTCTTTCTTAGAGAAATCACCCACGTTGGGTTTAGGGAAGCCCGTGGCGAAGAAGAGAGTCCACCGTATTGATATCTTCGCAACCTTTATTTCATTCGTATGTCTTGCCCTCGGTGTCGCTACAGTTGCAGATTCTCGCCTATCTTGGATGCTAGGACAAGGGACGGACCAACTTGTTGTCCTTGGATTCTTGCTCAGCATCATGAGCATTTGCCTCGGCAGCGTCGTGACGACTCTGTTCCTATTACTCGAAGCCTCCTACGGCAAGTCGATATTGCAGAACTATGATGGAATTATTCGAAATACCCCTTTTGCATCCAGATTGAGTTGGTCATGGAGACTTACCTTGGGCATTATGATGGCACTTCCTGTCGGCCTCAGTGTGGCATACAAGAGGTTCGCAGGGGGTACCAGCTCTATGGCTGTAGATCCGGCATCGTATATCGGTAATAGCTCTTACTATGGAATGTTCGCCCCCCCAACTCTGCAAAACATTGGATTCAAAAGTGGAATAACCTTGTTCAACAATGCGACACTAGACTTCTCGGTGAATACGGCTCCATCATCATCAACGGCCCCTGAGCCGGAGTTACCCAAAGGTCCCAAGGCTTACGGATACAACATATTACTGTTGAACAATGAGAGCACGGCGGTATTAGACTTGCCACAACCTGATTATATCTCCAGCGTCCAGTCGATGTTGGCCCTCGGGGAGTCTTGGTCCATGAAAGCTCCGGTCTTGGCTACCGTTGCTACCCTAAACCATTCAAAACAAGAGACCCCAGCCCAGTGGAACGCGTCTTTCTTGTGGTCGTGCGAGGCTGCAAAGAACAGTTCTGGTGCGTACTCGCATCAATCGCTGATGAATCACTGGGCTGTCGACCTGATGGATAATGCTTCTCCTGGGAACCAGACGCAGCAGTATATAGGGATCACATACGACTTCGGCATCAACCATATGGGTTCGTGTGAGAACTTCTCGCATTACGTTCACCAGTTCGACGTCACCCGGCAGCAATGCGAGGGCACGTGGACAATCACTCGAGGAAGCGTAAACCTCGTGGATGGCGCTTGCAATAGCACAACCTATCCCACTGACAAGCAATACATCATCGCGAACAATACCATGTTCTTAGGTGTGTATTATATGCAGTCGCTGATGGAGATGCTTGGCCCTTTTAGTGTAGTTAGGAACCAATCTAGCTGGGCAGGTCGTTATTACGCCACTGCGGTCGCTACCATGCTGTGGTCACGGCTCGTCGCTCTGAATAATCCTGTGAATGCGCAAGAGAGTGGCAAAGAACTGATATGGACGGCCACGCCGACCGGCCAGGGTATGACGTACGAGGAAGTAGGTCTTGTTTATTCGGTTCGTGACACAGTCACGTACACCCGACCGGTGCTCCGGAAATCCCCTTGGCTTTTCTTGGTTTTAGCTCTGCAGCCGGCGCTCTTGGTTTTGACACTTGTGGTGATGGCGTTCATGTACTCGACGCCTTTGGATAAGGGATTTGGCTTGGTATCGATCCTATCAGGTATTCATAGCGAAACACTAGATAGTCTGTCTGGAGCGACCCTATCGGGTGAGCTGACGAAGGATGTTAGACTGGTTTTACAATCGACGCATAAGAATCGCGTCGACTCGATCCAGTACCACATTGCGCCCCTGTCAGCCGCGTCGGTTCAAAATGGAAGACTTGCTAAAGAAACGGTGTATCACTAGATACTATTTGGGAAGGACGGCGTTTCTCTACCTCGCCTCTGCAAGGATTGATCCGGGAGATGTGCTTTGACACTCAAGTTTGTAAGTAGCTAATTTCATTACATCGTATACAATTGTAGCAGGCCTGTAATAAGATGGGATGATTGAAAAAGAAGATTAAAATCTGAGAATAGTTTTGTAAGGCATGTAGGATGTCTTGAGTTTGTTGAGAAAGTCTCTGCTATCTCCTCAATCAGGTGACCTAGAGATTCTTCCTGATCACGTGCCGTGTTTTAAGACTAGCCTTACCTAGTTTAGTCATCAACGACAGGTGGCTGTGTATTACCGCTGAGTCAGCCATCTCGGGGTAACATTTCTGAATGCTTACACAGGGGAGTTCGAAGACCAATCAGAAGGTGAGGAAGTGCGCCACTTATCTGCTTACATCGTTACCTACAGCATCGTGAAATTTCGCACAATGCTTGACAATCTTGACTAGGATTCTCAATGTTAGTGAGACTTACTAGGTAGATAGTCGCTTCAATTCACATGTCGAAGATAACTGTTCGATCACCTTTTGAAGTTCTATATTCTAGGCCACACGATTCTACTGATGAGAGAATCGAGATTGAGTAGGAATGCCCAATCCTTGATCACTCGCGTTACTAATTATGTATTCCGTAGCATCATTGCCGTCCATGGCCTCGGATCAAACGTGGATTGGTCGTGGACCTGGAAGGATGGAGAAAGAAAGGTTCACTGGCTGAAAGACCCTGATATGCTCCCTGCTACAGTACCAAACGCTCGAATTATCACCTATAGTTACGAGTCACGATGGCATGCCAATGCCCCCAAGACACGTCTTGAGCTCTGTGGTGAAGAACTAGCAAGAAGCCTGCATGATTTTCGGGCTGAGATACCAGACCGTCCCATCTTATTCATTGCTCATAGCCTTGGGGGATTAGTTGTAGTCCATGTGAGCTGTTGGAGTCTATTTTTACCCCCCTTTTCTACGGTAATCCTGATATTTCTCATGACAGGCCTTGCTTTACGCCAACCGCACCGATGAATTGAAATATCTACCTGAAAAGACAGCTGGTTTTATCGCTCTTGGGACCCCTTTCAGGGGTACCGGAATGCAAGGTCTTGCAGAAACAGTCACGCGGTTCTTGACTCCTCTCGGTTCTCACGATGGACTCTTCACAGATATGAACCTAAACAACAAGCACCTAACTGATAAGGTGCATGAATTCTGTGAGTTGAGGAATAAGTTAGATATACCGTCGTGGTGTTTCATTGAACTACTTGATTCAGACTACGGCAAGAAAATCGGCATTCCATGGATTTCTAGGGGAATAGTAAGTAATCTCGAAGTCACTCAGCTAGCAATGACTTAATTAAGTATTTTAGGTAGTGGAGGAGGCATCTGCCCACATTCCTGGCTGGGGACGGACTGGATTGAATACGGATCACTGTTACCTCAACAAGTTTTCTGGCCCAGATGACGGTTCTTTCCTGGCCGTTTCAAGAGAGATCCGTCAAATGTATACTAGAGTATACACTAAATTAGGTCCCCCTAAAAAGCCACAGGAACTTAGTAAGTGTATTCCATTATAGTAAGCGGAACAGTTATATTAACTACTGCAAAAAGAGGAGACGCCTCAGGCATCGCTCCAGCAAATACCTAATCCCTCCGACGAACGGTTAAAAGAAATACTCAACGCCCTGTACTTCGGACAGATTAACTCTCGGCGACATAACCTTCCTTTGCCTAGTCCAAATACTTGCACATGGATTTTAGAGACAGCGCAATACAAAGACTGGGTGAACTCAACGGGAAGCTCCACTCATGATGATATTTTGTGGATCAAGGGCAAACCAGGCGCAGGGAAATCAACCACATTGAATTTCCTTTACGAGGAATCGACTAGGACGATGCCAGACACGAAAAAAATATCGTTTTTCTTCAATGCGAGAGGAGAACAGCTCGAGAAGACAACTATCGGTCTTTATAGGGCGCTGCTGTGGGATATTCTTCGAACCTACAAACACCTCATTAGGATCTTCGATGATGTGATCTTAGATGATATCGAGACGGATGGATGGAAAGAGCAACATATATATAACTTACTAGGGAGAGCTATTGACAAGCTCAGCGACCAGCCACTAGTATGCTATATCGATGCGCTCGACGAATGCCCTGAAGATCAAATTCGATCCATGGTTGACCACCTTTGCAAAATTAGCAAAAGAGCTACCAAGCCTGGAAGCGGGTTCAAGATATGTTTCTCCAGTCGGCATTACCCTAACATCTCCATTAGAAATGGCCTTAGTTTAACACTCGAAGAGCAATATCAGCATGAATTAGATATGCGGCGCTACATCGACTCGGAACTTATTGACCAAGTTGAGAAAGTGGATCAGGAGCAGGCAATTCGTATTCAAAACATGTTACTGCAAAAATCATCCAGCGTTTTTCTTTACGTTAAACTAGTGGTCGATAGGATAAAAAAAGATTTCGATGATGGAAAGGCGAATACGAAAACCCTCGAAAAGCGGCTAGATGGGTTGCCCAAAGGATTGAGCGCTCTATACCACGAAATGCTAATCCGAAATACGGACGATATGGAAGATGACGAAGATAAAGAAGCCACGCGCGTATGCCTTCGATGGGTATTGTTTGCGTTGCGGCCATTGGAACTGGCCGAACTCTATTACGCGATCCAACTCAGTCTCGATGGCACGGCATCAGACGACGAAGGCGAAGTATCAAGGGAAACCATGCGCCGCTTCATACTAAGCTCCTCCAAAGGCTTCGTGGAAATCGTACATGTGAATCGATATAAGCATACTGTGCAATTCTTCCACGAGTCTGTTCAAGACTATCTCCTAAACGAAAACGGGTATCGAGAATTATATCCATCTTTAGGTGGCTCATTCGCAGGCGAAAGTCATGATGCGTTAAAACAAATATGTTATAAGGGGGTTAAACTTGCGGCATCCCATCAAGGGCGAAAAGACAAATTACAGCGTACATTCCTCTCAAGTTATGCGGTTCATGGTACTCTAATCCACTCCGAAAAAGCCCAGTCGTTCGCGGTATCGCAGCGAGATTTTCTTTCAAACTTCTCAGTTTATATATGGATGAAGGCATGGATTAATTATCGCTGTCGCAAAATGGGAGATTTTAACCGTTATAACACCGAGATTGAAGAAGGCGGGTTTATATTAAATGAGCGTGGACCTAACACCCACCTCCTTTACGTTCTCGCGATGGCAGATTTGCCTCATCTCGTTCGCGCTCACCCAGATCGGGCACGCCATATGGAAGTTGAGGGAGGGAGATATGGCGCCCCTTTAGTGGCTGCGCTAGCATTCGGTCATCATGAAATTGCGCAAGATCTAGGCCTTCAAGTGAGTTAACAACGACTAATTACCCTCCCTTGACTACTCTCAACCAAACTCTTTGGTATCCTTTCGGATGAATGATTAGAGACTCATTATCAAGATACTGACAATATATATGGAGTAGGTTTTTAGAGATGAAAACCTCCCGTTACAGTTTGACGAAGACGATTTGCCCCCCACTATCAAATGCCCTTTTCACCCTCACCGAGCAGTCGGAATTCCATTATATGATTTCATACATCTAGACTGTGTTGCACCCATAAAGGTCCTGGAACTCAAGGGAGAAGACCTTAACCAGTCTAGGCCTGACTTAGGGAGACCCTTATCCTGGGCTATCCACAATGAGGCTCTACGCGTCGTTAAGTGGCTTCTTTCACGGGAGACCGTCGACCCGAATTTCCAAGACGATGATGGGAAAACAGTATTACATTATCTCTGCCAGAGAGAATGGAAATCGGATTACGGAAATGAAAATATTCAAGCCCAGATAGTTGAACTTCTTCTCACCAACTCGAGGGTTGTCCCTAACCCCCGGGATAAGAATGGAAAAACACCATTCAGCTACGCCGTCAAAAATGAGTTGTTTTGGATAGCAACAAAGTTCGGCGAGGCTGGGTTAATAGACCTAGACAATGACAGAGCATCGGCTGGTTGGATATGTACCTAGTATCTAAGGAATATATGTACCCGGGTGCCCGGCGGAGTCTTAAATGTCGTCCCAGAAATCCGGGGGCAACCGATCTGCAGGGGTTGAACAGCCACGCTTGAAAGGGTCTATATTTATTAGTCCAGTAATTAATCAAAATGCTCTTGTAATTTTAACTTACCAGACCATGGGAATGCCTTGGCCTTTTCTTCGGGGCTCATCTTGGAGATCTTTTCCCCAGCCTCAACGAATAACCTGTGGATATCTTCTTGTGTTATTTCCTTCCAATCATCTTGGTTGGTGCTATCATTCGAGTCGGGGCTCTTCTTGTCTAACATCGCTTTTTCCGACATTGATGAAGAAGCTGGCGGAGCGGATTGCGATTCGTTAGGTATTGTAGTGGAAGACATCGTGAAGGATAGAGCTTGTGTACGGTTTGGTTTTTTTTTTTTTTCAAATACAAAGTACCTAATCTACTACATGCTTTGCCTGGCTGTTTTTTTTCCAAAGTATCACTTATATGAGACTAAAGAGCAAACTTTCGGTTTTCACGGAAGTCCCAGTTGAAAGTTTGACATATTAGTAATATCTTTCGGCCAATGCGTGATTAGATAAGCAGCAATCAAATACCTTTCGAACAGGATGTGATGAAAGATTTTGTGTCAATGCCTTCACAAGCGTTCAATTGCATGATAATGCAATCAAGAATTTTCGGGAACCGATAAACGAATACAAGAAACGAACTAGATCTGGAGCTCAAAACCGGCTGTCTTCTCAACTAGAGGTTAGGTAAACTTTTGAACTAATGATCGGAAGATAGAAGCGCTGAAAATTACAGCTGACTACAATTTCACGTCGATTATGTAATGTCAAGATACACGTTATTACATAACTTGGCTTAGCTAAGCTATCACTACTACTATTATGTAATTGCTCACCTCATCAAGATTATATAATCACTCCTATTCTTGATCATTGGTAATATATTATGTAAGCCGTTACATAATCCGTCTGAATGGTGTAGTCAAGATGACTTATAGGATGCAATTTGGAATGGATATGGGTTTCACTCATGTTATACATCAAGTTCACTTTGTTCAGGGCGGTAGAAACTCAGAATAGTGCGGGAAAAGGGTATAGAGAAGAGAAAGTTGCCTTTCTACACCACTTATTAGGTATATACCAAGTTAAACCGTAATTAACGGTAATTTAACTATCTCTGAAACGTGTTTCGATGGTAGTGATAGCTCCACAATAGGAGAAGAGAACACATCGGGGGTGTGGCGGAAGTGATATTCTCATCGAGATAGGCCTTAGTGACCTTTACGATCCCTGGCGGTCGGTAGTCGCCGAGGTATCTAGTAAGGGTAAAGTTTATTAGTATATCTCTATTGTAAATAATGAGGTGGCATTGATTTTGCTTACCATCCTTAAGTATCCTCAATACTCAGGATTGAGATTCTCGGGAGAATAAGGGCTCCGAGAGAAATGCAAGACGGGCGCGTGTCTTGACGACGCGTTTTGTTGGGCTCGCTCTAGCTGTTCTAATGGACGGGAATGTTAGGAATTTGCATAGAATAGTATACTTGATTGAAATATGTTAGAGATACATACCTAGAGCAACTCTTCGCGTCTCCTCGGCGACCCTCTCCTCGTCGCGTTCGGCCGCATAGCGGCTGCGGCGGTTGCCCTCAGGCCGGCACTCATAAAATCCATGACCGAAGCTTCCGCTCCAACCAGAGCCCTGGTTAAGGGCTCTTCGCGAGTATAGAGGGTGTAATATTAGGTCCATCGTAGGGCCCATTATGATGGCGGGATTGTGAAGGGATTTCTGTTGTTTAATTAGGAAGCTGAGAAGGCGGATGGATGCGGTTTTCTCGAGGATCAAGAAGAAAAGTAGAAAGGCTCGAGAACTCACAAATTTAGTCCCTAGTAAAAATAATTAGTATGGTGAAATATGAATTGAAGACGGCATGGTGGTCTTGGTTACAGGCATTAGTGGAGTTAGTCGTAAGATCAATGGTCTGTGACGGGTCGCCGATAGGCAGCCCTCTTTTCAACGTTGTAGTAGATGGAGTAGTTACGAACCTTTCGAATGAACCGCCGTATTAACTAATATGCGCGATTCACGACCTTAGTGGTCGATTACTTAATGGGTTTAAAGTAGAGGCACGGCGCGGTCAAGCGCATGCCGTTAAGAAGAACCCAGGCGCTGTCTTCCCCAGGATGGGTGGCGGGGAAGGTTATGAGTGAGCGTTCCTCGACAGCACGCACTTCCTGTGGGTGTGGCTCTGGCATGTTTACCAGAGCCTTTTATGCTCTATTATATAGCCTATCTCGTCAGTACGACGAAATATCTGTCATTATATCAGAGTACTCACCAAGGCCCCAAGAATGGTGGCCAAGGCCTCAGGCACATGGCCTGGGATTGCCGATTCAATCTCGAATCAACCCCGATAATACGGGCGACATCCGAAAGTCTCGCCAGCGAGACTTTCGGTGTTGGCCTTAGGAGCCGCGCCACGTGAATGGCGAAGCTGGCGTCCACGAAATTGATGTATGAGAACAAGAATGGGAACGAGAGTGAAGAATCAAATAAAAATAATTAAGTACACGAATTTTAGACGCACGGCCTTTCACGTGTACCAAGTAGAAGGGCCGGTAACGAATATTCCAGACTAGTCCTAAACCATATTCACACAATCACCGTTGCAATGACAACCTACATTATTTAAGTACTTCCGTCTTCTTTCACCTAGGTACCAGGTAAGTATATGTAGAACCAGAGAAAACCTCCACGTACTATGTACTGTACCTATGTTACTTTATACGGAGGGGTACCTAACTACATATATGTACCTCCTGGTAAATGGTACTTAGGTACCAATAACTTTTCCCTTTCAGGTTGCTCGTCAACAGAAGCGTTATAACGGCGAAGATCAAGTTCACGTGGCGACTCGTGCATCTCAACTTGCTAAATATCTTCCCTAGTGACAATTGCAGTTCTTTCGAGTACGCCTATGTTGAAACCAGGTCGCCGCAAGTACTCAGATTCCCTCTGCTCATCCTTGTGACCACAGCTTCAGCGACAGTTCCGGTCTATCTACGTGCATACCTAGGTACTTTTCTTCTAGAATTGTACACATAATTGAAATCAACTAAGAAATACTTCACTCGTCGAACAGGTTGGTAAGAGTGGGTCGAGGCAAGCAACACAAACAATTCCCACCCCTCGACATCTACAAGGCATACTAGAGGTCTCAGTCTATTATTGCTACACCACAAGTCCAAATATCATACATATTTTCCATTAACCTCCTACCCCCTATTTATTATCATATTGTACAATACCCGTATGCCATCCAAATCCATTTTATTTCCTTCCAAACATACCATTCCCCATGAACTTCGCCTTGTCAAGCGTATTTTTCATCCCACCCGAAAAGAAAGACGACCTCTGTGTCTTGAGCGGAGGAGGGGCTTGCTCCCAATCGACTCCGCCGTACTGGTTATCCGCATACTGTTGCCCTGACGCGTTCCCGTAGTATCCCGGTTGTTGCTGCCATTCTTGCGGTTGGTACGCCTGGCCTTGATATGCGGCTGTTGAGCTAGACTGCTGCTGCTGCTGCGACTGGTTATACGAATCGGGATTATAAGGAGTAAAGGAACTTTGCTGGGTAGGATACTGGTTTGCCTGAGGGCGGTATGGAGCAGAGCCGCCATATCCGGAACTATTGCTTTGATATGGGGGCGAGTTCTGATGCTGCGACGCGGAAATCGACGATTGACTCTGCTGGTACGAATGCGTGTTCGGGTACGATGCGGAGGGTTGAGAGGTAGACTCGTCGGGTCGATAAGGGGTTATGGTCTGCCCTTGACTAACAGGCGCTGACGGGGCCTGGAAACGCCCAGCAGATAATTCTGACGGTTTCGGAGAAGGTGTATGGCTGTATTGAGATTTACCCTCATAAGAAATACTCGGTGCTGGCTTCCTCTTGACGTATTCCTGAGTAGTAGGCAATTCGATGGCTTGCGAGATCGGCTCGCTTAGACCTTGGGTTATTTGTTCAGTCCATTGCCCCATCGCGGTTTGCGGGGAAGCTTGCTTCGCGGTTTGCGCAACGGGTTGGTGAACCTCTGGACTAGTTTGGCCTGTGGGCTGATGATCTTCTTCCCGTTGAGCACCTGACGGACGCTCCGACTCTTCAACCCCAACGGATGCCTCTGCTGGAGGCTTATCTGTGAACTTTTCCCACATCGCCGCTTGGTTAGCTAAGGCGGATTTGAGCTGTTCGGACATCTGGGCGAAGTCAAGTGTGTCAGTTTCGCGGGGTTGATCCTCAATCGAATGTGAGTCAAGGAACGTCCCTTCATGGTCACCACTTTGTGAGTGTTCGGCTTCGGTGTCTTCTTGATGATCATCAGAAGTAGTAGAATCATCATCATCATCCTCGCTATCGTTTTCATCTGCGGTATGATCCGACGGTGTCTCGGCCCTGTCTACCCTTCTTGGAGTATCCTGAGGTTCGTCGTCGTAGTTGAGCTCTTGCGACTTGCTGAAAGCACTTCTAACAACACTAGTGACTTCGGCGTTTCCGGAGTCCATGGACTCTTTAAGAGCTCCTAGTAGAATTGAGACGCGATCGATCAAAACCTTCAGGCATTCACTATTATCGTGAGCATACGCTGTTTGTATGGCGTTCCTGCCGTCGCAATTCGAGTGCATGATGTCTGCGCCATTATCAAGTAGGAATGAAACAGCTTCTTCTTCACCTCGGGCGGCGGCTACGATGAGAGGGGTGTCTCCATCATTATCCGCGAGATTGATGTCAGCGCCGGCGTCGAGTATAAGCTGTAGTGACGAGTGGGGCATATAGGCGGCAGCGCTAATAAGTGGCGTACCCGAGGGGTCTGTTTGACTGATAACATCCAGGTCGGCCTTTGCCTTGACTAGGAGCTCTACGATCTCTTCCTCGGCGCGCATGGCGGCTGCCGCAATAGGTGGTCTATCAGGACCACCCCCCAGGTTTGGATCAGCTCCATGTTCGAGAAGTAGGGAGACTATCTCTGTTTTGCCAAATTCACACGCCCCCTGAAGGGCCGTCCCAGATTCGAAATTCTGGTTCGTAGTGAAGGCGTTCACATCGGCCCCATGGTTAAGAAGCTCTAAAACAACGTCGTAGTGGCCCTCAGCAGCAGCTGTCTGGATTGCCCATCCTTCGGAAGCGTTTACATCTGCACCTGCTTCTAAAAGTAATCGGATAATATTGATCGTCCCATCGTATGCGGCAGCAGTCAGAGCATTGCCGTATCTTCACTTATGTCAGCGTTTATCCAGGCATTAAATAGTTCATCTACTCACTCTTCACCGGTTGCGTTAGGGTCCGCTCCGAATTTCTTTAGAAGCAACTCCACTGTAGATTCCTTTTCCCTATCAGTAGCGTCGTACAAAGACTTGTTGAGCATGTCCCGACTAATCGACCCGCCAGTGTATTCCCATATCCTTTCAAGAAGTTTATCTTGAGGTTCCGTGCATGTAGCTGCCTCATAGAAGACATTGTCGCAATTTAGTCCAGAAATCTTGTCCAGAATAATCAAGACGACATCCCAGCTCCAATCATCCACAGCCGCGTCGAGAGCCTTTTGGAAGTACTCTTGGCTATGTTGAAACTCGAGTAGCTTATTGAACACCTCCACTCGACCTGCCTCTGCAGCTTTGACGAGAGCCTTGCTATATTCTTCAGCAGGGAGTTTATCCGCATACTTCTCGATGAGATATCCAAACATAGATATATCAGACAAGGTTGCGGCATGTGCTAATGGTGATTGAAGATCATCTCGATCCACCGTCAATGACACACCCCGCTCCACAAGTAATTCGACACATGCTTGGTTTCCAGAAGAGATTGCTGCGTTTACCACCGGTCCGATGTCGTTAGCTACGGCGTTGGCATTGGCCCCTCTAAGGAGCAGCTTCTTCATAACTTCCACATGGCCATCAAAGGCAGCCATGTGCAAGGATGTTTGTTCTTGTATTTCAATCCCATCATCGATCACAGCACCTTTGTCGAGCAGTTCCTCAACAATTTTTGGGCGCCCAAACCCAGCAGCTAAGTGTAACTAGGAGACGAATGTTAGCGAGGCGGAACTGGCTGTTCAAGGATAATTTTTACTCACCGGTGTATTGAATAAAGAATCCCGTATATTGATCTGGTCCTCGTAACCATTTCTAATTAACGCTGCGACAAGTTCTCTAAAACCAATAGAAGCAGCGATATCTACGCCCTCGTTAGTTAGCAACGATTATTCAGAGTAAAGCCAAGAAACATACGTAGACCTGTCATCGTTCTATAGTCGTAATTTTCGAAAACGCTAGTCATCCGGCAGTGCTCAACAAGCCAGCGGTGTCGTATCATCGAGTCGGGCTTCCAGAAGGATTCTTCTAGGCTCAAGTCTTCGGCGATCTCACGCGTAGCCTTACTAGCATGACGAAGCCAATACTTGACCGTATATGGAACTAAATAATCAAGTTAGCAATGATGCCTTGGCAATTGATGTGCATATCCCAAAGTCGCCGACGTTCAAAGCATTCGAGCGGGAGATATGCTTTGATGTTTGGTGTTGTGTCCCATGCTTCGATCAATACCGTATTGGAGGAATTGACTTACGAGCTTTGTCGCGAATGATATCAGCCTCAGGATCCTCTTCCGCCGTCTCATCTTCGCTAGACAATTCACTATCACTATCACTATCTTCCTCCTCCTCCTCCTCCTCTTCTTCTTCGTCATCATCATCACTATCTTCATCTTGGCTACCCTCATCATCATCGTCGTGAGCTTCCTCATTTGCATCATCTTCTGGTTTCTCCGCAACGGGAAAGTTAAAGCTTTCATTCACATGCGAGAATGACCGAAGCGCGAGAACACCGTGTTGCCACTTCTTTTCTTCATCTGACATTGCCAGTAATTTGTTAGCGTTCTCTAGTAAATGTGTCTTAACGACGACATTCATGAAGCTGATCGTATTGTTCGTTCGTCTCATAACCAAGAGCGGCTTGCACTTTTCCACGAATTTTCGAAGTTCAGCTTTTTCCTCATCGTTTGAGGAAAAGCCAGCAAGTACACCCAATTCAGCTTCGGTAGGGTCCTCATAGGTGAGAACAAGGGCTCGTAGCATCTCCTTGATTTTCTCAACATCCGCTTCGTTCGTCTTAAATATCTGGAGCCAAGCATCATTCAAAAGCGTTGTTAGATCTTGAGGCATCTTCTCGAGCACACGCCGAACTTTTAAGTCACTCTCAGCCTGGGGGAGCTCTTGGAGTTGGATACATGTGATATCGATCCATTGGGTGTTTTGCGCACGCTTTCCGATGAGACTACTCGCGAAATACGCAAGTGCCTTATTGTAACTCTTTTCCTTTTCAAGCGTCGCAACTCTCTCTTTCGCACGTTTTCGTAGGGCGGTCTGAACCTGGTCGCCATATTTATCATCTTCAAGGTCGATAAGACGGACGCCCTCGACTTTGAGCGCTTCTGCAATGTTGTGGGCTTTTCTACTAGTGATCATCCATCGGGTCGGGACCCGCTTCGAATCAGAGCCATTGGTGTTATTCTGAAGTTCCTCCCTCAAGTACTTCATCAATTTGATGGTAGAGTCCCAATCTTCGGGGAGCACATGGAGGTTATTCAAAACGAAAACAACCTTGCTTCCGATAAATTCGTCCGTAAGCATATCTTGAAGAGTTTGCCACAGGTTCTCGACAGTCACTCGTGCTCGCGACAGATTCTCCTCTCCCTTCTTCTTGGCGAACGATTTCGCGTAAGAAGCGAGAATCTCTTGTTGGTTTATTAGCTGTGTAATAAGGCTCTTGAGAAGGTCTTCGGCTGTGGAGTAATCTGCTGCTGGATCGCAGAAGAAGTACGCAAGTAGGATTGGCCCTTGACTTGTGTCCTTCTCCCTGATCCTCTCAATCTCGTCAACGGCAGCCAGGGATGCACTAGTCTTTCCTCTGCCTTCCGGTCCTCGTATCCACAAGCACTCTGTATTGCGACTTATATGATCATTCTCATTCACATCGGGATCATATAACCACTCCTTGTACTCGGTTTCCTTCGTAATCCAAGATGACGGGGCAAATGTCTGCGCTAAAGTCCTTCGTTTTTTCGACACCTGTGCGCCATCCAAGACTTCCATAATACCGTTGATCATTGATCGGTCAATGTCACGAACGGAATTCAACCGATTTTTAACTGCCAATTGGGCGCCATGAATTATTTTCTTCAGCGGGTCCTTGACGAACTGGTTCCATTTGTCGTCCTTTGGTCCATCGAACTTCACAAGATCTCGATGGTTAGCTGCTAAACCTTGCTCTTCAACGCCTGGAAGTGTTGCGGAGTCTCGTGTAACAAAATCAGCGAACGATTTTGGAATCACGGCCTTGCTCAATCCGAAAAGGCTAGGCAAACCAGCCATCTTAGAGAAGTCGGTCGGTTGCTCTTCATAGAAACACAGCAATTCGATCTTGGGATTCAATTTTCCCACAAGGCGCATAAATTCGTGCTTAAGTTCTCGGAGTCCTTCGTCTCCAGGTTTCATCAAATCCAGAAGCTTGGAGGAAGAAGCTGTGCCAATCTTCTCAGCATAGTATGCGTACATGGCTGCCGCTGAAGCAGCGGCTGCTCCATTGAAAGGCGTCCCGAAGAAGATGGCGGCTGCGATGGCTTCGAACATTACAGGGAATTTATCTCGTCGAGAGTCGGCAATGGTAATGGCTTTCGCAATTACAAGACCGCCCATACTATGGCCGATAAAGACGATTGGACGTCGCTGTATGCGGTCCTGAGTTTTACGGATTAGCATATGAAACGGAGGGGTTGATTCCTCAGATTTGCCCACCCCTCTCTTGCTCTTTAGTCCATTGAGCAAAGTCATTGCGATATTACTCATAAACTGCTTCACCTTGAGAGACCCGGTCCATGCTGATTCGTACATATACAGTAAGATACGCGCTCGCGGGAAATCTCTAATTAATCCATCTGTTGTCCAGTTGAAGCCAGTACTCTCGGATTTCCAGCTCTCCTCCGGGTGCGCTCCCAGGCCAGGTACGAAGACGATGCTATGAGCGATTATGATTAGAATCCCGGATTTACACATTTTTGTCGTTGAACTTACTCGATTTCTGGCTCGACATTTTGCTTGTCAAGCGGATAAAGCTCTTTGATTCCTTGCTGGACAATCTCGTAGTCCTTCTTCCGTCTCGCAGGCCCCGCTGGGGCTTTCCGCGTCGTAGCGGCACGATGCAGTGACATAGTGACACGACCGCAAAACCAAAGACAAAGACAGAAACCATTCAACGAAAGTCAAGCCCGAAGGCTTTAGGCCGGGGCATCGTAAGTTATATCCCATGATGACAAACGCACCGCAGACGATAGTGGGACGGCCCCCAAAAGTCCCTGGTTGTCGAGAGCTAGGCAGGTGGCTAATGATAAAATGAGATGGTGCGAGCAATGGTTCCGTCCCGCGTGCGGCTGATCGCTTCGTCCCAAAATCAGATACCGCTATTGCCGCAGGCTCAGCCCGTCAGCACTAAAAAAGCCCGTCATATTAATATTATTAAAGCCCTACAGACCCTACCAAACATCGCTAGCGTCTCTCCAACAGCGATCGCGTGGGTGCTTCATTTCTTCTTCATACCACACAGTTATTTGGTAATAATAATAACAATCAGTATATTCTCCCATAGTGAGTCAGCCTACCTTGTCTTTGCAAAAGAGCGAAAATATTACCTCAGAATGCCGAGCCTCTGATGCGTAAGTCGGCTTATACACCAGCTTGGGATGACTCGTCGCTTTGGAGAAGGTAGAGAGCGTAGACGAAGCTTGCAGCAGTATTGGCATGAGATAGGAAGGGGAATAGTAGGGCAGATTAAGGTCGAATCTGGTGGAGATCCCCGATCCTAGGGGCCTAAGCGCTACGGCTAGGGTCACAGCCGATATTATTAATAGGCTGAAACCCCTGTAACCGACGAGAATCTTGCATTATTATTTGGTCTTCAGCTACGACGAAGCCCCAATCGAAATGAAGCTTGGCTAGGCGCATACAATATTGCCTACAGTAGTGTGAAATCTATGTGAACAAGCAGACAAGTTATTTCCATCTTAGGGTGCGCGAAATAAAAAGAAACCGCTAAACCACTAATTTAATTAAAACATAAAAACATTAAAACATAAGTTATATATATATTTAGTTTATAAAAATATATATATATCATTAAAATTAAAAAATATTATATTCGGAAAAGTTAATATTTAAATAATTATTATTAATAATTTTAATAATAAAATTTTAAAATTAATAAATTTATTTATTAATATTAAATTAATAAAATATATTACG
>MU403206.1:0-87475 GCA_022695765.1 Annulohypoxylon moriforme
TGTGAGCACAGTATAAGCCACTTTAGCACTGTGTGTTTTACTGTTTTTACGTCAATTGGCGGTTTGGCGGTTTAGTGTCATTTCGCCCGCCGTCAAAACTCTATTCTTCAATTATAAACCCTACAGGGGTCGTATTTATACAAGACTTGTGCAAGCCTTGTAAAACACCACTAATTTCCAGGGAACCATGGAGGTAGATGTATTTTTGAAGAAATAGATTAGAAAGTCATCGCCTGGACTGACATAAACTCTAGGAAGAAGCAACATCCAATTATTTCCCACTATGCTCTAAGCTTTGCCCTGACAATCCTCAGTACATCTATCCCATGCCATTTTCCATTCCATTCATTATCCCCCCTTCACCCCTACGAACTTAATCCGCCCTTCCACCATCGGTGCAACTGACGGAAGCCCCGTCTCCACATTCCGATCCTGAACAACCGCCATGCGCGCTCTCTCGATCCGCATATTCTCCTCCTCGAAGTTCCCCTTACTACTATCATGGTGTTCTACGTTTTCGTCACCGGCCGTATACCCCAGCATACGCAACAGCAATTGCGTATCCGTCATAGCGCCCTCCTCGCTGACAAGTGTCTCCTGATCCCTGAAGCACTGGTATCCATCGAATCCGTCCGCGATAAAGGCGGTCATAGCGGTAGTAAATTCCCGACCGTCACCCCGCACAACGCGCTGTGGGGCATCAGGCTCACACCCCGGTTGCGACGATGGGTGATGCCAAACTTCGAGCACGCGACTCCCTTCTGGAAGCGACCAATCGGCCACGATTTTCAGACCAGAGAAATGCAGGAAGCGGCCGTCCGTATGTGCATCGGAGACGGAGTTCTCTAGCGCACCGAGCAGAACATCGCTACTTACGCGCTTCACTATCAGAGCGTTATCAAAGGGTAGGATGTCAATCATGTCGCGAACTGTGAGGGCGGTTGATACGTCTGCGGAACTCCCTGGCGCTAGAGTGGAGGGAATAAGCTTGTCACAGCGTACGCTCCCGCTATTCACCATGGCAATATCGACATCGTAAAATGCTCGCACCATGTCGGCAAGCATGTTGCAAAGGTTGGTTTCCTGAGAACGGATAATAGGCCCAGTGCCTTCCAGGGACACTGCCGAGTGGAGGAGTGGCTGTGAGCCGAAAGATTTGATGCGAGCATTAACGCTCGAGAGCCAACTGGAAATGACATTTCTGTTTTCTGCAAGTGCGGATGGATCGTGAGGTATTTGCCATATGTCTGCAACTTGCTCAACTTCTAAATGTTAGAACGAGTATATCAACAATAGTAGAAGCGGTAGAGGAAATCTTACGTTCTACGCCAACGACCTTCGCCGCACCATCGGAATTCCTTGTCATTTGAAGTTTTACACAGCTCAGATTTCTCCAATCCGTGCCGCTCTTGATGACTCTGATATCACCAACAGCATTCTCTGTCATACCCGTGCTGTTGTTGACAACATCCTCGTTTGCACGGCCGGTTTCAATATATGCAGGGTCAGCAGCGGCGCCTCCCCCCGCGTACCTGCGTAGAAGATTGTGATCGTGTCCACCAAGAACCAGGTCAACTCTGGACTCATCATGAGGATCACACAAAGCCTCAGAGACATCAAGGTCTTCGATGAGGCGCATATGTGTAACTGCAATAACAAGATCGCACCCTTCCGTCCGCCGTAGATGCCGTGCAACTGCTCGCGCGGTGTCGACCGGTGAGAGTATGCGGCATGCTGCCAAACCACGACTGTTGGAGGGCCAATCGCTATAGTCCGTAAGCCCAAGGTCCTTTTCATGATACAATTACATAATTGAAAGGGTACGTACGTTCCAGCAAGACCGAAGAATCCTACTTTGTACCCTTGCAGGATGGCAGTGTGATATAGTCGGGCACCTCCGAGGAGAGCGTCTTGACGCAGTTTTCCTTCCACACTATCGTGTATTAGATCGTCTATCGTTTGATACCGTGTCGCATTTGATAAGACCCAAGGAAAATCTGTATTCGCAGAAAGTTCGAGGAGTCTGTCTTCGCCAAAGTCGAAGTCTGGTTTTGTTGTAATGTAGATCAGCTTCGAGTTCTTCTAATCGTTGCTGCTCTTACCACGGAACCGACTAGATTGCAGGAGGTTTTTACCATACCATGATTACCGAAACAGCCGAGGTCTACGTTCATTCCATTCAAAAGAGGTATCATGTGGGATCCCCGAAGCATCGCAGCTTCAAGAGACGGGGAGAAGACGTCTCCGCTGAAAATTGTATAAGGATCGCAATGCGCATATCTCTTGCGATACACTTGCATCTGCGTCCAAAATCGTGCGATGATCTCTGGATCTGAAACATGATACTATAGAGAAAGGAAGGTTGGCTTAGTCGGAAGATTATCTTTTCGTGAGACACCCGTTACTTGGAGTAAACGTACAACGTCGTTGAAGTGTAGGAAAACCACTTCGTGACTCGACATCATGACTTCCTGTCTGTTGAAGACAAATTCGCCTTGATCAGGCGAATAGAGATTGGTTTAGCCTGGGAATATGCAGTTAGCTACTGGCTAGTATCAAGTAACAAGTAATTTCGGCTTACTACTTACCAGGTACCTAGTAGGTATGCAACCGGTACAATGTCTGATGAGCTATACAAGAGCGGTAGAGGTCACGGGCTAAAATGCAAGGGCATGGAAAAAATCGTGTTTTTGGTAAGTTTCCAGCTTGTGGTGGGAAAGAGCAGGAACCGAGGACTAAAACAATGTTTGGCTACACAATCACGTAAGACCTATTAGCTAATACGTACCTAGGACCTACCTAAGGTAATTCTGCTGTACGACAGTTTCCTGTGACCACCCATACTTATCATACTATTACCGCAACTGTATCCCTTTCGTGCGAGGTTCATTTCGCTAGTTGGTTTTCGATTTGTGACCAGCAGCTCTGCCACAACCTATTGTGTTAGGTACTGTAGCTAAGCTTAATCGACTTGATGCTGTTGAAGACCAAAATATACGAGTAGAATCTCTGACCGGTCTGAAGGTAACTACCTACCTAGGCACTTGCCCGAGTCGTAAGCACCATATCAGGTCATCGTGATCGTGATGCAGTGACACTCAGCATTCATATCGGGCAACAGAGTGAAAGAGGACAAAGGAGATTGTAAGTTCTTCGGTTACCTAGTATCAAAAGCATGGACCCGGATGTTGAGATTCGTCACCCGAAAATGAAGTTGGGGATATGATAAAAAGACGAGTAGAGAAACTCAGAATATCCTTACCCAGCACTGCCCAAAACGATTCACTTACTCAACATGTCCCAATCAAACGGCAAGCGCTATAATGTAGCCATAATTGGTCTCGGCCACAGGGGATATAAGACGCATTTTTTGAGCCTCCATGGCTCTCCTTCCGAATCAGTCGTTGCTGTCTGCGACGTCGACAAGACAAGGCTGGACAAATTCTCCTCCATACACTCCGATGTTCCAGCTTACCTCTCGGTAGAAGAATTACTGTCCAAGCATGAACCGGACTTTGCTCTGCTCTGCCTCCCTCATCGCGCATACGGACCTTGTATCGCCACTCTAACCCGCGCCGGCGTGCCTATCCTCAGGGAGAAGCCAGCTGCTGAGAATATAGATGAATTCAATAAGCTGGTCCAGTCGCCTGTAAAGGTTGCCGTTGCTTTTCAAAAGCGATTTGAACCTCGATACCACCAACTTGCCAGTCTTCTCCCTATGCTAGGTCGCATTACCTCTGTTCGCGCAGTCCTAGCACGTAATTTCGAGAACGTGGGTACCGGTTGGAGAGCTTTGGGAATCGGTGTGGCTGTAAGTACCTACTTATCGGCACTTTCGCGTGAACTTCAGGCTCGTAGAGCTGACCGTAACTATGACAGGAAGATCTAGGTGTCCACATGACTGATATTCTGGTTTGGCTGTTTGGGCAACCATCTTCGCTCTACGCTCAACAAGCGGATTCCGTGGATTCCGTGCACCAATGCCAGGAATACCAGAGCAGTAATGTCACAGATATTTCCCTCCGATGGCACGAAAAGTCCATCATAGGAAACATACACTTATCCCGCATTGCACATGCCGATACCGAGTCCGTGATCATCACAGGTTCGTATGGAACCGCAATCCTAGATGATAGAAAAGTTCGGTTGCTCGATGCTAGTGGTGCCGAAGTTGTTGCTGTTCACGACACCTCGTCTAAGCCGATGGTAATGAGGAGAATAGTGCACGGGTTTGGCGACTATGTCACCGGCGTTACCGAATCGTATCCGGGGTCAATTGAAACGTTCCTAGCCACTGTCATGACGTCGGAAGCAACGAAACGGTCCTTTAATACGGGGAAGAGGGAGATCATATCTGCTCCAGAACAGGATGAGGGGCACTTCCCATGGCCGATCATCACATCCGATACTGAAAAGGCCATCGTTCGTCAATTGCATTCTCCTGCGGCCATCTACGACAGGTCCAACATAATTGAAACATTCGAAGATCGCTGGCGTAAGCTCCATGGCCTCAAACATGTACTGGTTTGCTGCTCCGGCACGACTGCTATACTAGCAAGTTCCTACGACCCCCATTTGCTCGGAATTAGTCTAACAATGTGTAGCACATGTTCGAAGCACTCGATTTGAAACCTGGCGATGAGATCCTCTGCCCTGTCTACACATTTTTCGCCACAGTCACCCCCATGTTGCAATATGGAGCAGTTCCAGTGTTCTGTGACTCTCTCGAAGACGGCAACTTAGATCCAAACGAAATTCTCCAGCGGTCAACTCCCAGGACCAAAGCCGTCATTGTCACTCATATGTGGGGATTACCATGTCGGATGGCCGAGATCGTTAAAAATGCCAAGTCGGTCAATGGCGGAATAAGAGTTCTTGAAGATTGTTCGCACGCTCACTTAGCGGTCGTTGATGGCAAAACAGTCGGTACCTGGGGTGACATGGCTGCGTGGTCGCTGGCGGGGAATAAGAATATCACCGGTGGCCATGGAGGAATTTTCGCAACCAATTCCTCTCATTACCATGCACATGCTGTTACACACGGACATTTCAACTCCCGCGCAAAGCAAGAGGTCCCCCACGACCATCCACTGCGTAAATACTGCCTGACCGGTCTCGGACTTAACCTCCGGGCGCATCCCCTCGCCATTGCGATGGTCGATGCCCAGCTCAGTGACCATCCAGTGGCTCAGAAATACCGCGAGACGTGGGCGAAATACATGATCCAGCACCTCTCGGACATCCCATTCCTTCGCATGCCCGCAGTGGCTAACGCGAAGACTGACCAACACTCGTGGTATGCCTTCGTGATGCAATTCAACGAGTCGCGCGCGCCGAAAGGTCTCACGCGCGACAATTTCGTCGAAAAGCTTCACGGCCTCGGACTCGAAAAAGTCGACATACCTGGTAGCACGCGCCTCTTATGCGACCTGCCGCTGTTTGTAGAGACCGCCCAAGCCATACCCCGCTTCGGCAACCCGGGGCCTTGGAAGAGGCCTCAGGAACCTTGCGAATTCCCGCGTGCCCTAGCCTTCCACAACAACTCAATCAAACTACCAGTGTGGACGAGGGCTAAGGATGAGAATATCGTCAAAATGTATGTTAGGGGCATCCAGAAGGTGGCGCGGGAACTACTGGTTGGAAATGGTCATTCCGCGATTTCTGCTGGACTGTGAAGGGTGAGAAAGGAACTTTAATTCTAATTATTTATCAGACTTGGAAGTAGGTACGGAGTTCAAGGTCAATGGCTACCACCCCGGACTACCTTACTTAAAAGTTAATTACGTCATTATTAATTTACTCTAATTTTCAACATGCATGCACCCGATGGCTTCGGAGACTGAGACAGCCGAAATTATAGACTCACACCTGCCAGAGAAATAAAAATACGGCGCGTAAGAGTACCGAACCTGCCATTAACACCGCCATTTTGGACAATGGATGTATTGAATTGTACTGCCTACTAGGTACCTACCTACCTACCTACCTACTAGGTAGGTATGTACTACCTAGTATAGTATAAGACATTCAGCATTTTATACGGATCACACCGTGCTCATGTATACAGGGCAAATACAGCGAGCCGAAGACATAAAGAATGGCCTAATACTGGTTTGTTCGTGATACTGTAGTAGTCTCCCGTAATAACAAGAAGCCTGGATTGCCACTTGCTACAATCCACGGGAATTCATCTGTCTCACTAGGTACCTAGGTAAAGAGCGCTATAAAATACAGGGGGATCATGCGCTATAACCTTGTAAAGTTCAGCGCTCCTTACTAGGTAGGTACCTATTAACAACAAGGAACCGTACAGAGTCACCAGTGGACAACACAACGGTAGACAGGAATTTGGATAAGGAGTCACTACAGGAAACTTAAACAGCGTCGAATGTAGTGCGATCCAATACATCTAATAATTATTCGTATTCATATCGAAGGATACCTATATATATCAATAGTGCTCTTAGATCAATCCTTTCGCATTCATTAGATTTATCTACCTAGTTGTAGGATATTGGGACAGAGTATATCTCAAAAAATAGGCGGGCGCCTATCTCAAGACCCATGCATAGCCCCTGAGTAACCGACTCCACCAGCGTACGAAATTCACCCTCATCTACATCTGTGAAATTGAATTCCCATTTTCCACGGGTCAGTAAGGCCACCCTTCGTGGGCTTCTGCATTCGCAGAGTCGTTGTTCCGATATCGCTTCTAGTCTAGCTTGTTCATAGAAATTTGATGGTGTGTCAACAAGAATGTATAGAACTCTTATATTCCAGTAGTTTTCGAATAGTTCGGATATTGTGCGATGCGTATCTTCAAGCAGAGGTTTCAGCACTGCAATGCGCGTCAAGCAGGACCGTACATCTAGGGCCTTTTCGACTAGGTCGGAAGAAAACGGTCTCTCATAGGGCTCTCGGAGAAAATCATCCCATTGCTCCCACGCCACATACACCGTATCGCGTTCGGGATTGAAAGCGCGCAGAAAGATGAGTTGATGCCCGTCAACGCGAGTGCGAATCGGAGGGTCTTGCTTCTCGGCCCAGCTGATGGCGGCGCCTTGGGCTTCTTTATTGGCGAAAGCCACCGGCATTTCCATCTGGTATTCACCTAGTAGGTCATAGCGAAACTCAAGTACCGTGTTATCATCGGGGTGTTCTGGGTCATATCCTTCATCGTTTACTGATAACTCTCTAGGACACCAGCATCCCTTCTTGTAACCGTATAGGCAAAGTCCTATATCACGGTCAAGAGCATGGCGCCATATTTGATTGCGTAGCTCTGGGGGAAGGTTAGGGAAGAGAGAAAATGTAGAGCAGTTGCTCTTAACTTCTACTTCCTCCATTGGGTCAAAGTACGATAATGCGATGAGAGGTGATGAAGTGGTATCGAGACAAGAAATTGACTGAATTCCAGCTGATTCATTACGCTCGGGATATAAAATCGAATGACAAATGGACAACGATACCTGTCTTCAAATGTTAGTCTTTATCAGTTTGTTATCTAACGTAATACAGCAGCCACAGCCACACTGCCGTTACACAGCGGCTTAGACCGTGCTTACTCACCGTTACCTGCTCTTGCAATGATCGCCCAATTATATTGATGACGTAATTGCTCAAACCACGAAGGAATTCGATATGTTGTGTAACAATAGCAACCTACTGCACTAGCGCGTCAATCAGTTTCCTAAAAGTCTTAAATGAAGCATGATTTCCAAGATCACCAATGCCGTTGGCGAAAACTTAAACCAACCACCAAATCCTACGTTGGCCCTAACAGATGCTTTTGATATTGCGGAGAATGGCCAATATTATGCATAGGTCGATAATATTTCTTAAACTCAACAACCAACAACGATCCATCGGTTCCACGAGGAATCGATGTAGGATCAATGGTCCTCAGCTGTGAAACACGATATTGTAGATGCAGGCAGCGAGGAAGGTTTCTTGTTATTGGATCACCATGATTCTACCTCTTTGGGGATGTCATAACCACGATGCTCACTAGTGGCTTGTAGCCAACACTTCCAACATTCGATGTTGCCGACCTTCTATGTGTATCTCAGGATACACTTAGGTCTCATATTGGAAATCTTACAGATCGGCCGAGGTCCATACCATGAGGAAGACCGCATGGCATAGAATATTTTTAGCATCGTATATCGAGTCCTATGAGGTCTAACCATGGCATCGAGCACGCTAGGAGCAGTGTATTGCAAGACTATACCCATAGTCTTGACGAGCACGATGGATATAAAAGGACGGTAAACTCTGGGAATCATCTTCTGAATCAAGTCCTCAACAACTCGCTCGAGTCAACATCATCTACCTCATCCACTCTATCCATCTTATCCACCAACTTAACAGCCTACGATATCATTACAATCCAGTCAAAATGTTCATCTTCAAAGCCTACCTCCTCGCATTCTTCGTGTTCGCAGCGACCGCAATCGCAGGAAGAGTCTCGTACACCGCCAAGTACAACGGCGGTAAGATGGGCACTCAGCGCGTCCCCATTGCTGAGCAATACGACGACGACAAGTCCCAGAAAGTCTTGCAGGACATGCACGCTTGGTCCGGCGGCAAGTACGACGCCAAGAAGAACGACAGGACCGGCATCATCATTGTTTCGGAGACCGACACTAAGAAAGTGTGGCCTTCTAAGGACGGCGCCCTTACGGTTGTGAGGGACATGATCTCCGTTGTTGGCGCTCACTACAAGCCCCCGTCTCCGCCCCCGTCTCCGTAGGTTTTGACTTTTACTTGGAGGCTAGAGTCTAAGCTAACACGCGTGTAGCAAGGGAAAAGGGGGTAAGCACCAGTGAATTGCTGTCATGAATTCAAGGGAAGGCTCGGGCCTGATATCCTTGGAGACACTCAGCCTTAGTGATTGAGTGAATAAGAGTGTTGATGGTGTTCACTAAGCATTGCTAGGGTTGCTGCTCAGCGACAATTAGTGAGCAGAGATGACGAAGTGAGTGGGTGGGAGTGTTACATTCTATAGATCGGTTGGATTTCCTATATATTTAGTCATTCGTTTATCACCCTGTATATAGTCACTCGTTTCACAATTATCAGTCTAAATCAACAGATTCTTGTATATTACGAGACCCCCAAATGCACCAGACGGGTTAGTTGGTGACATATAAGAAACTAATTTTAAACCCTAAAGCTTCTAATGCCGGAGGACTTTGTGTCATACAGTGTCAGTTGTACGTAAATTATTATATGGAAATCAAGTAGGTAGGTAGGTAATAATTTTTACCCCTTTTCTGTATGTTAGTAGGTACTAGGTAATCGTTCTAGAGTGCTATGTGATAATGACTAAGTGGAAATTATCAACTTTTATATCGCCTTTATCGTAATTATATAATTAATTATAGTAATTTCAGGGTTACCATGTCGCAATTACCTATTATCTAGTTAAAAACTAGATTGCCGAGGTCCATCGCATCTTAGAGAGTGAAAGGGGGAACCGGGTCTCAATTCCCCTATATTCTTACAGGAACAACTATTCAATATAAACGTAATTGAAAAGCACTAAAATAAGCCCTAGGTATTCAAATCTATGGCAAGCTGAATGCGAGGCTGGTATTTCCAGTACAGCCCTTGGTAGCCATACAACAGCTTACGTCAGTTGCTTCACAGCTCCATTGCCTGTATTTAGAGGTATATTGCGACATATGATGTACGAATATTGAGAATCCATTATCAGACAGATCTCAGTACCAAAAGGTGTCTTGGTATTGTATTCTTGCTTACGCGCCGAGAAGCGACTAGGGGGGTATCTCGCCTTAAATCATAATTAGGTAGGTATGGACCATGGGACTCGAGACTTCGAGTAATCTAGCCAATATAAATACACATCGGATTCTCTCTTCGATTCCCAGAAAGTAACGATACAAATCCGACCGTAACATCAATATCAAAAATCCACCTAGACAAAATGTTATCGCGTCACCTATTGCTCAGTCTCCTCTCACTCCTTTCGGTCCAGCTGGTCCAAAGTGAACCAATCCCAGCGAAGCATGTTTCTCGAAAGACGCCTCTACTTGTTGACTTCAATGCCGCACGAGGTGATGACCCTAAGGTCCTCGGCGGTCTCAACCTAGAGAAGGCCAAGGGTGACAAACCTAAGTCCAACACTCCCGATCTATACATTAAGCTAGATAAGGACCCCAAAGGAGTCGCAGCTGCGCACTTCCACCACAAGGCCGGAGATCGAAGGTATGTAAAACGTATGCTCCGTAACTGTCCCTTTGGTTGAGACTAATATCCTAGATAGAGCCGAATACCATGCGTTAAAGGGTGCAACTAAGTCAGGGACTACGTATTTTATCTCATATCAATTCCAACTTGAGGTAAGGATTATAAACTCCCCTTTACGATCTCAACGAGTGTGAGAAATAAGCTAACGCATGGTCGTAGGAATTGCCAAATGGTCTCTTGATCTTCCAATGGAAGGAGTACAAGGCCAACAACGACAGAGAAGGGGGCGCCAACATCCCGCTAGCCCTCGAAATCAAAAAGAACCAGCTTGCGTTCTCGCACACCTTCAAGTGGAAGGAGGGCCGTAAGGTGCAGTGGTCGCAAGACATCCAAGCGAAGAAGACTTACAAGATTGGCTTGGAGATCCTGGCTAAGGCTGATGGCGGTCACGCCAAGCTCTGGCTCGACGGCAAGCCGGTGACTTTCGATACCTCTAAGTCTACGACCTTGACTGGCAACATGTTTCCTGGTGAGAGCGATCCCAAGTTCGGAATTTACGGCGGCGAGACTGTGGTGGTCGATAGCTACGTGTACCAAGTGCAGATTGGTACGAACAAGGCCGACCTAGACCAAAGTTACTTCGGTGGTAAATAGAGCATGTTGCTGGATGAAATTCGCACACTTGGTAGATGACCACATTCGGACTTTTCGTTTGTCAGGTGGCTTTCAAGTTAGCGAAGAGTGAAATGAGCTGTATATATACGATTAGAGAAAAGATCAATACAATCCAGTATCGAGCCCTTTGAGGAAAGAGACACGATCTGCTTGACTTCTTGACAACCTTGGAAATGACATTTTGCGAAAAGGGGTACTTACCGAACATAGTCGGACCCCAATTGCTAACCAGCTCCTTGGCAAACCTATATCCCTCATATAACATTGTCGTTCTTTCCAAGTCCGACAGTCGCCGGTGGCTCTTCATTAACCCGCGCCTCCCGGAGCAGCATGTAAGACCTAAAACCCCGAGAGACATCGGACTTTGACGCTGCACATCGCGGGTTCCTTCGTTTCTCATACGGCAGGAAGCAGTCCACCGCTGAGCTATCCCTGGATCCATGCAGCTATTAGACACTAATCCGGCTAGAGCTACCCGTATTACTCAGCAAGAACCCCCGATTCCGACGCCGGATTACGACTCCCTGGTGATCTTCGCGTCATCCACGCCCCAAGTCAATGTGAAGCTCAGTCCGAATATCGCGCCGGTAGCTCGGTTCCGAATTATACTGATGCCGGCTACTATATAAATATTGCATCGTTATTCGAGTATCTGATTATTTATTATCGCCACCTACCTTCTTGTCTTTCATGTCCTAACGTATCAAACTATCGCATCTAAAGCCATCCCTCATCACCAACCATGTCGGCCAAAGCCCCACCAACCCGCTTCGCAGTAGCCCTCTTCCCCGGCTTCCAAGCCCTGGACGTGTTCGGGCCCCTCGACACCCTCAACATGCTCTCCAAAGAGACCCCCCTCTCTCTAACCATCCTCGCGCCATCCCTCTCCCCGGTATCCACTAGCACCGCCACCTCCGGACACACCACCGGGCAATCTGTCGTCCCAACGCGTACATACGCGGACGCCCTAACAGCAGGAGAAGACATCGAAGTCCTCCTCGTGCCAGGCGGTTTCGGAACTCGTGATCCGGCGAACACGGCGGAGGTAGAAGACTTCGTGAAGCGGGCCTTTCCGAAATTGAGGTACCTGCTCACGGTGTGTACGGGCAGTGCCTTGGTGGCGCGGACGGGGGTGTTGGATGGGCGGAGGGCTACCTCGAATAAGAGGGCTTGGGAATGGGTAGGTTGATTGCTGTTTTTGACTTCGGCCCTTAACTCCTTGCTACTCACTCCTTGCCCCCATCTCCAGCCCCCTCGATTGAGAGAAGAAAGAGAAGCAATCCCCATCCCTCCTCTCCACTCCCTTCTCCCCTTATAGAAACAACCGTATTTCCACCCCTACTAACACCCGAATAAAGGCAACGTCCCAGGGCCCGAACGTAAATTGGGTCACTCGCGCGCGCTGGGTGCCAGACGGCAATATCTGGACCTCGTCCGGGATCTCGGCCGGCATCGACATGATGTTTGCCTTCGTCGCGGAGCATTACGGCGAGGAGATCGCTGCGGCCTTGGCGGATGACGCGGAATACGTGCGCAATACGGACCCGGAAAATGATCCGTTTGCTAAGGGTCCTGTTGGGAAGAATGGGGTTGCGAAGTAGGATAGGCTGAGGTGGGAGGGTAATGAGTAAAAAGTAGGAGGGAAAAGGCACCTTTGTTGCTCGTAGGAGACAATGACGAGTACTGTATGATACCGTTAAACATACCTAGTAGTTAGCTAGGTATATTATAAATATCTCTACACAACTACGTTAATTATTGACGGGCCTAGGCTTTTGTATGAAACCTATGGCATGTATCTAATATGGAATATGTGAGGGTAATCGTACTTATTACGATCTTAATCCGCTCAACTTTATCCCGACCACTCAACCTAGCCGAGGAAAGGATATCGAGGGTAGAGTGGACTGATGAGAGGGAGATACGTATCTGTAGCTGAAGATACTCAGACATTATTCAACTTCACTTTTTATGAAGTATATAAAGTTTAGGGATCCATGTCCCTTGTGTTATAGTGAAACATTTACTCAATTATCTAGATAGGCGTATATGTTAGTAGAATCAATAATAGAGAGGTAAAAACACATTAGAGTATTGGCCACTACTGTTTTCATTGGTTAATTCTACGAATCTAGATCAATGACGAGGGGAGCCTATACACAGTCCGCTACTAGGCTATGGCAATAATCTCTGAGTATCATGGAATACGTAGGAGACTTGCTTGAAGCATAGCAGTTGGGAGGCCCCTTTCCCTCAAAACTTGTGAGTGGTTCGGACTTGGATTGAGAAATATAGTGGCGGATTTTGAATCGATAGACCATATCATAAAATCTTACAATTAGACGGAACACCGATGGGCGCTGAAACTATCTTGTGGCGGAAACTTGTAACTCACTGGCGCGATAATCTTTTGCCGGAGTGAGAAACCGCCACGGTCATTACGCGTCGTTGCATTGCATGCTGCATTTCAAGCCTCTCGGGACGGTGTAGATGGGATTGATAGGGAACTGATTACAGCTCAATGTAAGATTGAGATATCTAATTAATCCAATACGCTGTCCCGGATGGTGGTTGATAGGATGGCGTTCGGACGCGTACTACCCTGTGCTGTGGCGTTTGGGGCATTGGCCGACCGAGAATAGGGGGCTACATCGATGCTAGGTTCCTTCACCGTCTGCTATAACTTCGGCTGACCAGAGCCGTTTTGGGTATGAAATCCTACGGAAGATTGCCAGGTGCAGGCGGTGGCTTACAATGTCTAGGTCTCTCGTGACTATGTAGAAATTTATATCATGTAGGTGAAGAGGTTTTCCTGGGCAATGGGAAGTCGCATAGAGACAAAAGGAACTAGGCGGCGGGCATCAGTAGCATTGCAGCCGCTCTGCTCGGTGCCTTCCACTACATGTGTCACAGTTAGATTGTTCCGAAGCCATAGGGCTTGAGCGTCAACGCGACTCAAAGATCTAATTGGTTAGGGACCGGACGCATCTGCGGCGGGCGCTGACATATCGCAGGGTATCCGAACATGGTCATTTCGGATCTCGGGTCCGTACTAGGAATCCGAACACGAAACGGCAAGCATGGGGCATCTTTCTAGTTGCTGAGGCTGGCATGAATTCCCGTTGTCGTGATAACTCTGAAGATTGTATCAACTTGGAAGACTGTGGGGGGAGACTTCGGTCGTGGTATTCGGAGGACTACCTCTTTACCATTGGAAAGATAGCCCATGTAAATGTCGATCTGATGGAACCTAGGTCTCCTAGATAAGGCTGGAAAATCCCAGTTGAAAAAGCAGGTTTTATTACCCCTGCGAGTGCAGCCGTTTCCTGCCAATTGCCACGATAGCTTTCCTTGGCACGTATTTTGGGATGCAGTCTTCAGTCGTCAACTTGAACAGATGGGTTGTGTAACACAACTACAGTTTTCAAATAGTTGAGAATCAACAGACAAATGGATGATGGATTGGTTGTCAGATGCCCACGAGAGAGCTCATCTTAATCCTGAGATTCTCTTCCCTTGCGAGCAGAAGGCCAGAATAGAGGAGATGAAAATTTCGATTGGCTTAGACGAAATATCACGCTAACAAAGCCGTGAGCGGTTTCTCGAGGTTCCGACGGACATACCTGATAGCTGCTTTCCAGGTTTCTTCCAGGGTTGTCAGTGGTGGCTTGGGGGATCATGGATTGCAAGGAAGAGAGAGGCTAATAGATCTTTTATACGATTAGGCTACTTAGTCAGTTACAAACGAAAGTCGTGATCGGATAAGTTTTGATCAAACCGCATGCCGTTCACCGGTATCTGTGAGTAGTAGGTAACTTATCAGATGAGGCTAAAATTGAACCGCATAGCACCGTGGAAGCTTTTGAGAATTTCAATAGTCTTGTTCTTTCCCTGACAACTTTAGATGGTCTGCGACGATCCTGTAGGGATATGAAATTTAATTCGAGGTTGATGAGTAGATCTCGCAATTCGGGTACATGGATTCTTGATTGGGTCGGAGTATTTCTCCCGCACATCACATCCAGAAGAGCTGTTAAATAATATTGACAGCGGTGTATTGATTGTTGATCTGGCCGTTAGGCGGCCCGAGTGAGCCTGAGTGAAGGATGACGTCGATTGGTGAATTGGCGACCGGGTTTCATATACTCATATATCTCTCATATAACTGACCGCTTAACTTATTCAGGTCGTTGAAAAAGCCATTCGATCGTGCAAAATACGCGAAAGACGCCCAATCTTTAAAATTGCATCATGGCCTGAGAAGTAAGGGTAGATCCCTTGCCGTAACGACGTGGCCGAGATGCTTTTTGGGGCTTGTCTGTATGCGGCCTGCTGCAGCATAGCTAAAGTAGCCACCGGATAGCCACCGGCATTTGGGTACACTTCACCTAATGGATCATCGTGGTTGAATCTTGTGTACTTAGTAGACTCTCTCACACCTCCAGTATCTGTGATTTATATTTTCAATGTTTGTTGGAGTAAAGTTGAAAGGATAGAGTTGACAAGGTCAAATGCTCCATGTTCGATGTTCAATGAGCATAAATACATATACATGCTCGAGTAGTTCCTTACTACCCTACCTGCAATGCTAGAATTGGGCAGGTGGGATCTTGGAGGGGAAAGAGTGAGATGGCCCGTGTACTAGTAAATCGCGATTTCTCAGTCGCGTGGAATTCTCGCTGCAGGTGTATCATGCCAAGGTATCCTTATTTTTTTCCCAGCTCGCCAACAAGACCCGGAGCTACAGTGGGTCCTGACAGCCCAAATATCTAATTATAACTCTATCAATTATCCTTCACTAAGAAATCTGCAGGTCCTGCTCGTGACTAAGGGACATATATACTATTATGCATGGAAACATATTATAATGGTTCCCAAGGTCGTGTAACAGGGAACGCCAGGTGATGCCACGGACCTAATGCCTTGGATGAACACCTAGACATTCTGCCCTGAATGAAATCTCAAGAATGTATGTAGGTACTTTAGCGTGAATGTATACGTCATCGTCGAACAGATAGTGGTTTGTGCGGGTTCCAATAGTCAGGGAAACTTTAAAAGCGTACCTGGGCAGTTTCGGCCGACCTTTTTAGTCAAGATACGGCTAGTCTCAATTCGGTTTAATCAAAGATCACTTTACGAATGAAGAAAGGCAACCGAGGTATCATTATTAAACATTGAACTATGCAGGCCGCGTGAAGTTAGTACATATAGGTACTTTCTAAACTCGTCCAATCAATGTCTACTTAGAATCACAACTTAGGTAAATTGTTGAAGAGAGATTTAGATCTTAGAGTCTTCTATGAAGAGATTCCTAGAAGCTCACATAGGAAACTTTTCGATTTCAAATCGAGATAGAGAATGATGCTAACAATCCCGTATTTTAATTTCCTCTTTCAAGTTTTCGATATTATCTAACAATCCTTGCTTACACATGAGATGTGTTCCTCAGCCACTCCAAGGAACCACCCCTTGCTAGTACCTAGTATTCATTTAAAAGCATGCAATTAATTTATGCCGTTGATTACACATTTCGATTGTGCACTTCTTACATAAGTATTGAAAGATTTGTACATCCGCTCGCTGGAACATTCAATGTTAATTCTACGCGATTTCGAAGGAAACATACCTACACGCCTAACTCCATTGAAGCTTCAATGTTGAACCTCGGTTGGTTTCATGTCTCTTCGAGCTAATAGCATTTTCGAATCTATGGGAGTCTAGACATCAAATCCTCAAGCCTGTCAAGGTCTTCTGGGGTCCATAAGCAAAAAAAAATTTCATCGAGATTACGATGGATGGATCGGATCGTACGGATTAACAACCTCTGCATGTGAGAACATTAAAATTCGGATGAACCCGCGTTTTGACCATATGTACCTATTGTACAGTGAGTCTATCGTGGCCATCTACCAATCATAGCCCATTCATAAAATTTCATTTCTTTTTCTGTTCTTCCTGGAAACGCTTTGTTACCTGATCGGTACTGGTCTGATCGAATATATATACATTTGCCCTGATCATTGATGTTCTCGATAAATACCTACTTAGGACTGAGTAGGAAACACTATTAGGTATCTTAGATAGCTATTATAATCTAGCGGAATTGCCCCGAACAGGATCTTCAGTGAAATGACTAGATTTCCCATAGTACATAGCTGACAATGAGTCGCGGATAGCGAACAAGTGTACGACTATAACATTGTAAGAAAAACGCCGATGTCTCGCTTGTTGTTATGCATGTGGCGTCTCGTTGGGATCACAAAGAGTTGCATTTGAATTTTCAAGCTCTACTAAGCTTAGCTCGAGAGCTATATGCTTGTGCGCCGTCGTGTCGATATATAGCGTATATATAGCTCCGCCAGTGGTAGGGAAATACGAAGACCAACAGCTTGGAAACCAACAAACCATCTGCAGTTAAAAGGAGAACTCCCTACAGACTGACAGATACGTAGATGTATTGCGCGGTATCGCCGGAGGATACGTATTTACGTATTCAAGATGATGAAAAATACGTGGTCTTATACGAACCCCCTTTGTAGATTGTACAGTATGAAGAAGAAAAAGACGCTAATCGACTGCACAGCCTCATCGTCCCATGCATTTTGGACTTGTCCCGGCCATAGCAGCAATTCTCGATTCTGACATCGGATGGATTGATTTACCAGAATTATCCACGTTGCTATGTGGTAGCTTTGGAGATTGGAGCAAATCCTCATTCTAGAATGACGGCACACGCAGCGATCACAACGCCCCTTACCCTTTTCGTGATGCCTTATTACCAGTGACGCATCAACCTGTGGAGTTTTCGACTTATCAAGCAAACAGTATGCAATTCAGGTCAATAATACCAGCAATACTTAGCCTAGGGTTTAAGTAGGTAAGTAAGTAAGCAACCTTCTAAACAACTAACTGACTGTTTATATTGGATAATGTAATTGACTTACATTGTTCATCGATAAGTACCTACTATTCACCGTGATCAATCAATCAATTGCTTATTGCTATTCTTCTCAACGTTGCTACTGACAATGTGTAGATTATAAATTGTAAAGTGATTTTTAAAGCTTGTTAAATCCAACTGAGTCAAATGCAAAGCCATGCTTCAAGTTAAGTGAGAAATGGCCAGACATGTCCTAGACCCTTAACTCTCTAAGGCTATCAACTCCCTTTGGAATTCCACAATTGTCGCCTGTAGTCGCTGAAGAAAGAGCACCTAAACTGCGACGCGGCGCAGCACTGGAATTTGATGTGGCAGGCGTGTTTATTACTTACCTGGTACATCCATACACATTGTTCAAGTTGCACACATACTTGTCTACGGCAGGAACACTCAAAGGAATTGCCTTATACATGTATGTACAGTGTAAAAGCAAAATAGATTTTATGACTAGTCGTTTTAGCTATGTACATTTACATACATATATGTACGTATCATACTGTATTAACACATATGTACCATGTAGTAACCGGAAGGCCGAAACAAAGTCCGCCTCCAATCCAGAGTTTCTTTTCCGCGCCGACCTCCAACTGGCCTTCCCGCACCTTTCAAATTTTGACGTTTGATGTTTTTTCCTCCCTTCCAACCTTTAACCTGATGACATGTTTTCTTCAGGCTCTAGGCTTCAATTAGGCCCGTCACAGAACAAAAAAGGGGACGAATTACTGTATTCGGTCTGATTAATCACCGTCTTCTATTACACTCGTTCCTAATCTCTATTTGCTTCATTGATTGGAATTGAAAAAGATCGAAATTGGTATCATTGGTGGCTTTGGCATTCGCATTGGTCCGGGCTTGTTTGACCTGTCAGAATCTGGAAGTCGATTTTATTTTCTGTACTCCTCTGTACTCCTCTACTCCTCTCAAAGGTGGGTAAGAAAAGCCCTTTTCTTGGAAATGGAAATCCCATCCCTGGGCCGTCTGGGTTAGCCAGGCTGTTCCTGTTCCTGTTCCACTTCGATGTTCTCTTTAGCTGTTCCACACGAGCATAGCACCGAACCAACTGTTTCCTGTAACTCCCATCTGCTCCATTACTTACATATTAGGTACTTACATGCCTATGTCTATGCCTATATTCATTACAATACACCCAGTACATCCATTACACCCCATTACACCCAGTCCATACACGCGTAACGCCACTGTCAACCAACCCACCCACACTTACATATACCCTGGTCAAGTAGTGGATTGGTACTTACATCTACCAGCAGTTAGCAGTTTAGAGATAGCTGGCCTAGCCCAGTTTTGACGTACCTCCCATACCTCCCATACAACGCTACTTACGCTACTTACGCCGCCGCTACGCCCCTCCCGTAACCATACAGCGCAGTACCGACCTACTACCTATGTGTGCTAGTTAGGCAGCCAGTTTCCTGCTTTTTCTTCTCCTCTCCCCCCCTCTAGCTAGTACATCCCTACTGTACTGTACTCTCTTCTCACTAAAGCCGGTCCGTCTACGCTCTACACTATCTTTGCGCCTCTTCTGGTTTCTCTCTCGCACCGTCGTCCGTCGCCGTTCCGTCCAACCATCGTTCGACTATCCAAGTAGACCCAACATCTCTCCACAGGACCCGCCAAGAGTCGTCGCGTTCCGTTCGTTAATTTTTCTTCCCTCTTTTTAATGGTTTCGAGAATTAAACCTCCATAATCTTCCCCCGCTAGTCCTACGTTTGACCGTCTATTCCGAGCCGCTCACCCAACTTGCTCCCTATCTTGTTCGTCCGCACGTCCTGTTTCCAGGCCGTTACGCTCGTTACTTTCATTTCGAAATTGGTTTTTTCTTGGGCATCTCATCGTTGTGGATCGGTTATCTCTGGAAAAAAGGACGTTAGGTTGACATAGGTTAATCCTGCAAGCCCAGCTGCTAGGTGACGACTAGGGTTAAATTAGACGCTATCGAATCGTTCCCTCTCCCATTCTAGCGGCCGCATCGAATAGGCCTGTACGGTCGTCAAACGACAAGCCCGATCTGCGCCAATACATCCTCTTCCCGCCGCCAATTCCTCAGCTGCGTTACCGAAAAGGCAAAGGTAATATCGTGAATTGGGAGCAGAAAAAGAAATAGTCGGTTTTCAGGGACGTGAGACAGCCATTGCGAGCCGTCGCACCCTCGTCGTGTCAGTGGGCTTCTTGCCGTTGTACAGGGCTACCTTGGCTCATTCCGACGCCGTCGTGAGTACGCCCGCACGATACACAGGCGCGGATACACAGGATTTTTTCAACGGTGGCCTAACTCGCCTAGTTTACGCCTGGTCTCCATTATGGCACCAGTAGCGCCTCGTCTGAGAATCCTCTCAGGTTCGTTGATTTCCCAATCCTATCTCTTGCATCCCCGATTCGACTTCACTTCACCTCTTGAGCAAGTCGTCTTTATCTCCCTTCGATACCGCCACCGTCTTCGGAAGAGACGGTAGGCCCTGCCCCAGCCGAAGCTTGTCTTTCACTTCTCTAATTCCATTAACACTCGTTCCTTGTTTGCTTCGAGAGCACGGCGTGTCGGCATATGCCTCGAGCCCATTTAGCCATGGAGGATAGTGAGCTAATGAATGTTTGTGTAGTGGGTGGAAATGCCGTTTCTGCGTTTCTATCGTGGAGGCTTCAAGCCACGAACGCCTGCGACGTAACCCTCGTATGGAAATCGGGCTTCGAGGCCGTTTACCAGTATGGTATTTCTTTCAAATCTGACGCATTTGGCAACGAGCGATTCAAGCCCCGACGTGGTAAGTCCTATTCTCCAGAATTTTTTTGGGCGACTAACTTTACTAATCTGCCATTGGCGTAGTCGTTCGAACGCCAGAAGATGCCGCACATAGCAAAGAAGGCCCATTAGACTATGTAATCCTTTGCATTAAAGCCCTCCCGGACGTTTATGATCTCGCATCAGTAATTGACGCCGTCGTCACTCCTCAACACACCTGCATCCTTGTTAATACGACGCATACTCTCGGGGTGGAGGCTGCTCTCGAAGAAAGATTTCCAACGAACGTCGTCCTGTCACTCGTTTCAAACGCCGAATTAAACCAGTTGGGATCAAGTGAATTTGAGCATAGTGGTTCAACTGAGATTTGGGTTGGTCCGGCAAATAAGAGCAACAACATCCCCGCGACAATACAAGAAGACATGGCTCAGGCGCTCGCCATGACCCTGAGCACAGGCCGTGTCGATTGTAAAGTTTCCAGCAATATAAGACAGCAGCAGTTTGAGCGAGTTATTGGGTAGGTCATTTATCTATTTTCAGGCTTGTGTTGGATATTTACTGATCTTCTAGTCCGATTGCCTTTCATCCCGCGAGCGTTATTTTCGAAACACCTTCTCATTCAGCTCTATTAGAAAAAACCGGTGTCAGACAACTAATTACAGACGTAATCGATGAACTTATTCAACTAGCTACTGCGCAAGGATGTACACTTGATGCTAAATTCAAGGAGAGCACTATTAAGGAACAGTGCGAGCCCTCGGATAGCCCAAGCATTATGTGGCAGGATTACGTGGCTAGAAGACCGATGGAGGTCGAAACGTTTCTTGGTTCACCCATCAAATTAGCCCAAAGCTCGGGTATCAAGCTACCGCGAATCGAGACGCTTTACGCCATTTTCCATAACCTGAATATTGTCAATCAGTCTAGGCCTAAGGAGATTAATGGACTGCCGGCCGCTTCTGGTTCTCCGACGGCATCATCGCCGATGCCTCGTATGTCAACTGCGGGACCACCACCCCGCCCTGTCATGAACGGCCATGCGAACGGGAACGGCATGCCGATGAGAGGCCCCAGACCTAGAAATTCGTCCAACTTCAGCGGCCCGCCCCCAGGTATGCGCCGCGGACCTCCTCCCATGAACGGTGGCCCTCCCAACGGATATAGGCCCTCTATGAACGGCGCACCGAACGGACACGGTCAATCGCGACAACCATCAAGACGTGGTTCTTTTGATGAGACCGATCTTGGGGAATTCAGCCATTTGGTGGTATACGAGGATTCGGCAGACGCTGGCGATGGTGGATACAATGCTGACACTTCAGATATCGCTCTTCGTGAAAGGGAGCTTCAAATACGACAACGCGAGTTAGCATTAAAGGAACAAGAGATGCGTATGCGACGCGGCGGCCCGCCTGGACCTGGACCTGGACCAGGCCCCGTGCCTAACGGTAGGAGACGCGCCCCTCCAGTGCGTAGCGGAGGCGGGATGTACGATGACGAAGATGAAGAGGATGACTACTTTGACCCGAATTCAGGCCCGATTACTCCCATGATCGACCCGGACAACTTCGACATGATGAGCGTTACATCTAGGAAAAACCGTAGCAAGCCTCCTCAAAACCAAAGCGAGTTGCGAATGAACCCTGAAGGACCTCCTGGTCCGGGGATGTCTTCTCGTGGTAGCAGATGGCGACCGGGTTTTGGCAGAAATCGTTCTAGTCAGGTCATAAATGCCACGCCTGGTCTCCACGACAACATTCTCGAAGATCCGCTCATGAGCTTCACGTCCAACCGGTACGGTAATGTTGATCGAGGACATATGCAGGCGGGGTCTAGGGCGAACTCACTGACTGCAGCTCATATGCATGATCTACCAGGCGGTCCAAACGGGATGAACGGAGGACCGTATCCCAGACGTGTCAGTCAATCACCGGGAAACCCGTATAGCCCATCAATTCGTGGAGGAAATGGGCGACCATCTCCACCTAACGGCTTCGGAGGACCTGGACCCAATGGACGGCCGTCTCCCCCAGATGGTGTTCGCCAGCCGGTTCCTAGGTACCCTCCCGGTCAGGGAAACATGGTCGCACCACAGCAAGTTGAACAACGTGTCGGGGTGAGCAATCTCCAACCACCAAACGCGAAGACAGCAAGAAGTCTGACGGGCAGTGCGAGCGCCAGCGCGGGGAGTGGTGATTCGACGAACCTAGGTTCGGAACCCTCCGCTCATAGTAGTCAAAGTAGTCTCGGTCCTCGACCTCCGATTGGAGTCCGCTAAACGCCTCGAGCGCCACGAAACGCAAGCGAAGTTAGTAGGCGGATTTTTTGTGCCTCGGTAATACGGCACGTACTTTGTCTTTTTGGTCGGGTTAATTTACGTTGCCTTGCCCGACGATTTTGTAGGTAGGTTGTCGCCGCGTTGGCGGCAAATGGGTTGTCGAACTTGTCTTATTCGGCTCACGGCGCATTCGATACGGTTAGATGGAATGGTTTGGATTACAACATAACGACGCACACATAATTCTATTCGTCTCGGCAGGGGAAAACTACGTACATAAGCATCTTTGGAAGGTTGCAGCAGTGACTATTCGTCTTCGGTAATATTGCATTGGGATGCGGGGGTCTGTCGCCTTTCCTCGGAACGCATATATTCTTGTCCACTTTCCCGCTCTACGCAATGACTCTCCTGTCTTTATCAACTGGCTCGGCGCCATCAACGCAGTTTTCTTTTCCCGGATTGTCCCCTTCGAAGTTATTCTGTCGATGTTAATATTTTGAGGATATCCATGGAGCGTGCGAAGTGGGTTATCTACTTGCTAGGAAACAAACAGATTGGGATGCACATCACACTCCCATACTGCTTGGTTCCGTTGCATATTGCGAACTTGGTTAGTCCGGTTCTTAATTCACCATCGAAAGTACGCTCTTCGCTTGGGGGATAAGATTCGCCTCATATTAAATCGGGGTCGACCGGGCCATTTACGGAAGCAGGAGTCTGTCAGATATTGGGGATGGGGGAAGTGCACAGCACGAGACTGGAGAGGAGGGAAGATATCATTGGTATTACGATATAACACCACACGGAGGACATGGTCCTTTCTCTTGTTTTATTTGTCGGTTTCTGTCTGGATTTTAATATTGTAAAGGGCTGGCACAAGACGTGGGGCTAGGAGGTGTGTGAGATAGCCCGCGAGGCTTGGTCACCTGTAAACATGAGAAAGAGTGAAAGTCAGGGTGGTCGTGTCAAGAACTAGTAGAGGAGGTCATCTTAAGACGACTCTTAAGAGCTAGGCTTAATTAACAGGGACCGATTATTCGCGACAATGCAAATATGAGAGGCTCGCTAGTCGCGATGAATGTGCTTTTGTGTGTGAGGTGATATATACTATCTATGCTATGGACTAGAGGTTGTAAGTATAATATTATAATATCAAAGGGTGGGTTATTTTTGGCTTAGCGACTTCTAGGTACCGAGATATAAGTCGATTTAGTATATTAGACCTAGCTCTATGTATGTCAAAATTAGCGCCATCCATAATCGACCTATTCAGGATACCATCCACCCTAATAGATTCAAATGTTCCTATCAAACGTCTTCCCGCGAAGTCTAATGGAAGTCTATTAGGCTATTACGATCTCGAGTTCAGACGGTTTCCGATGCGCGGTTGCCAAGCGGGGCCTAAGGTTGATGTTACAGTCGTACCCGATGGTGGGTAGCTAGGTAGGTGGCCTGCTAGCTTCCCCTTGGAGGGGTGATGTGCAGTAATGACAGTGGTAGAGTGGTGTTTTTTTAACTGGTCCCAGGGGGGAAGGGGGGTTTTGGAGGTCCGCTATAAGAGTAACGCTAGGAGCTTGGGCCACTGTCTCGGGTTCTGGAAAATTGGTGGGATAGGGAAGGGAGACCCCGCACTGACAGGCGGACTGGGTGCTGGGTGGGCTTGGGCTGCTGAATGGAAAGCTAAATCACGCGTCGCGGCGCCTGCTGGATGTGGGGAAGGGGGAGCTGGAAAGTTTGTTTGGGGGAGGTGCGATTGTGCTACGGATTCTAAAGAATACATATTTCTTTCGCAACTCCTTATTTTATTTCTATTTCTGAGTGCTTATGATTGAATGACTGGAATTCATTTTGACCCGAAACGTTTGATTGACGACTACTTCCGATTCTAAAGAATCTACCGGAGACGACTAAGCGGGGTTTCTGGGTTGTCTGTAAAGACGAAGGAAACGAGACGATATTGCCGAATTCGCGACAACGATATCCGCGGCATCTAGATCCAGCAGGAGACTTAGAGGCTTCTGTGTGGGTTGGCGAAACATTCCGGCCTACGTCTTGAATATTAAGATCCATTCAGAGATTCACGTTGCGGTGTGCGCGTCGAGCGAACGAGTTACGAAACGAAGGCGAACGCCGATACGAGGAGGCCGGCCTAGCGGTTAAGCGGAGAGAAATACAAGACAGGATAAGGAAGGGCTGGTATGGCTTCCAGAGGAGACCGCACAACCGCGATGCAGAGCTCCACAAGGCCCTCGATGGCGCCTCAGGGCTCGGCATCTGCTGGCGGGGTGGTTAAGGCGAGGCAATTGGTGAGCCGAGATTATGTGTTTGGAAGGAGGGGAAATATGCTAATGGAAGCATGGGAATAGACACACCTCCACTCCCAGCTGGCGCAGCTCTCGGCCAATTTGGCGGATACGGAGAACCTCCTGCGCATGACAAGCGTGCAGGCTGAAGCTATGAGGGGTTTGGGAAGCTGGCATGGTGGATTGTGAGTTGTCCGACGGTTATTCCTTTTATTTATCTCATTTTTAGTGAATATCTTCTAACGGTTTGATGATGGTAGGTTCATGGCGGCGAGTAAAGTGCTTGGTGAAGAGTCGGTGAAGGAGCAGTCCCAGACGTCGCAACGAAAGAGTTGATAGGCGAAATTCGGAGATGGGTGACTGGCGCTGGTGGCTTCTACTATGGAGGATGAGGTACGTGGGTAACCTATTTCGCGTCTAACGGATTACCACTCGTGGCATTGTGATGATCACCGTAATTGTGACTGATCATGAGAGCAGTGACTGAATCGAGTACGATTGAGCTACACGGCGACGTAAATAATTACCCCGAATGCTAGACGTATGACAATGATTGTGACGACAAGGAATCTTAAAATAGGTATCCTGAACTTGTGCTACATAATGATATACCCCTTTATTTGAGATAAGACTATACTTTTATATGAATGAGGCTGCTACTGACACAGAATTGCTACGTAACTAGTATACCTATACTACTAAGGCGGAAATGATTACAATACGCTAACCCCAACATCTCGAGATAAGGCGGGCGAGTCATGTAATACCGTTGCAATCACGACATATTCCATCAGTCGATTCGGAACCCTACCTTATCATAATCAAAAGATAAAACCATCATATTCAGGTTACAGCTATTTCCAACCTTACAGTGCTTCATAACTAAGCCACGCAAGCCGCTCATAGAGTACTACCACTATTCTGCCTGACGTTACACATCCGAGCAAGGGATGTTTCCAAGGGGCGCACAATTTGTCATCGCGGACAGTCTTTCGCGCCGTGCGGAACAATGAACCTGTAATATCACCAACCTCACGAGCATTACAAAAGCGTTTACACGCCCATGCTCGCCGGATATCTTAATATGCTGTCTTCTAAATTCACATATAAAAACATTGGAAAGAAAAATTAACTCACCATGACACCAAAAATCGTCCTCATCACCGGCGCGGCCCGTGGCTTGGGCAAGGGGCTTGTGGAACGGTATCTCGCGCAGCCGAACACCGTCGTCATCGCCGCGAACAGGGACCCGGAGTCGTCAGCGTCGCAGGCTCTATCGCGGCTCCCCGTCGCCGGAGGGAGTAGGTTGATCGTCGTCAAGCTCGACGCGGCGGTCGACACGGACGCCGCGGCTGCGGTTAAGGAGCTCCGGAAGAAACATGGGATCGAGCATCTGGACGTGGTGATCGCGAACGCGGGGATCTCGTTCGTGTGGCCCGCGGTTGCGGACGTGAGGATTGCGGATCTGGAGAGGCATGTTAGGGTGAATGTGTATGGGGTGGTCACGCTGTATCAGGCGACTAGGGAGTTGTTGGGGAGGGCGAGGGAGGAGCCGGTTTTTGCGCCGATGGGGTCGAGTGCTGGGTTTATTGCGTGAGTGAATATCCATATTTAGTATGGGAGATGAAGGTGTGGTGGAGTGGATGAGGGGATAGTGGGAAAGTAAAATATCAGTTTACTAACACAGTCGCGAATAGGGATCAACCTCCGATCCCGAACGCTGCTTACGGACCGTCGAAGGCGGCGCTGCATTGGTTCATCGTCCGCATCAATGCCGAGAATGAGTGGCTTAATGCGTTTGCCTTGAACCCTGGTTGGGTTCAGACGGAGCTGGGAAATAATGGGGCTCGCGGCCTCGGGTTAGAAAAGGCTCCGGTGGGCCTTGAGGAGTCTTTGGATGGTATGATGAAGATGCTAGCTATAACTAATAAGGGGAAACATGGTGGGAAGACGGTTTCGTATGATGGCGAGGTTTCGGATTTAAAATAAAGTATTGAGCAGCAACTCAGTAAGGCTGTAGAAGTGAACGGGACGTCCCGTCTTGGGTTCATGGTTCGGCAATTCGAAAGCCAAGAGAGTTGAACAATATATTGACTTCTGATAGAACGTTGGCACGGGTTAGAGGTGACTACCTACCCAATAGGTATAACGACAGCGACCCCCATTCCCTCAATATCTTATTGAATCCACCCCACGCCAACATTAGGGCTAACTAGTTGACATAACCTTTTTCTTTTTTCAGTTTCTGGACCTACCTCCTATGCACGCGGCCGAGGCATGTCAAAGAAACGGGATTTAACCCCGTTCCTATCCGGTCGACCCGGTACTGGTATAATTGGCCCCATACTAAAAAGAAATAGCACTAGGAAATACCCCTTTACGCGTATAAAAACAGATCTCATTGGCCAGATCTTTCCATTTTTGGTAAGAGTGTCCGCGCTATAGCGCACAACAAAATTAGGGGGTTCATAGGTACCCTATAATACAGTGTATCACCCTCCGACATGTGCGGCTGAGACATACAGAACCCTAGAAAGAATCATACGAGAGGTTCATGGAGAGCAACGCTCGCCCGAGCACATGAATATCCTATCGAAATTCACTGTGGCAAGAGATGTAACCTCTGCTAGCCTTGTGATGCAAAAATAGCAACATTATTACCGGAGGTCTCCTTATCCGGACCCTTTAGGTATGTGGGTTATCCATTACCACGATGTTGGTACTCCCAATTCGGCATTCAATGGAGGCTACCAATTAGTGGGCATGTGTTGACACGCCGTAGGTTGTGAGGTTTTTATTAAGATCTAGGATATCTTTCGGACCATCGAGATTGCCGTCGGAGGGTTGTATATCTCCTTAAACGCGAGTGGACCGGCAATATCGACGGAGAAGTCAACGGCCAAAACGAAGTTTCCGAAATTTCGGGGCCGAATTGCCTATTCGGTACTGGTATATCGGTGTTTGATCGATGTGAATACCGCGCCTTCACATCTTAGATCTATCCTTTAGTCATCGATGAGAGTGAGGTCATTTGGACTCAATCTCTGGGTTTACGGATACTAGAATTCATAATTACAACCACCAGAATCACGCTGGAGGCTTCTATCCTGCCCGGTCGTCTTCGGGCGCGCAGCCCCGTGACGTCTAACGCAATACCGCTCTGGAAAGTTCCACTATCCCACCACACCTCATGGCGCTATATTGTATATGCCTATCTGGTATCTACTAGATCCATAAGTGTTGTTTAGGTTATATAACTTCTTGTTGCCTCTCCACGTCATCATAATAGTATGAAAACCGATCAATCAACCTATTTCCGACAATATCAAAACCGTGGGGTGGTTTAGATCGAAGATGGTCAGAATAGCTCGTCGCTCCCACAAAAAGTCTCGCGCGGGATGTTCCGAGTGTAAAGGTCGACATATCAAGGTATTTAAACTACCTAATCATCATGAAGATGTTTCACTATAGAACTAAACAATCTAAATATAGTGCGATGAAGGTCGGCCGGCTTGTGGTAACTGCACAATCAGCGCTCGGCGTTGCTCATTTCTAACACCACATTCAAATATTCCGACCGCGAGCGAATGTTCAACATCCTCTTCGAGCCCAGGCCTTTTCACCCGTCAAGTAGAGGCATCCCCATCGCCCCATCATTGTTCTCCCACTAGCCCCAATCAAGAATTACCATTCCCAAACATCGAAATCGCCAACTTAATACATATGGAACTCTTTCATCACTTTATGCACAGCAACTTATTTGATCTGCCTCTCCCTTACGATGAAGCAGAGAAAAAGACATCATCAATTAAGATTATTGATACTGCACTATCCTATCCATTCCTAATGAACGAGCTCTTAGCGTTCTCCGCGCTTCATCTATCCCACATCCGGCCTTCAAATGCTCAGTTATATAGACATCATGCCATCGGGTTGCAAACTCACGCTCTCAGCATCTTCAATGGTGAAATAATAAAAGTCAATCGCGAAAATTGCATGGCAATTTTAACATTTACATGGCTCTTGACTTTACACAAACTCGTCGAGACGGTGGAATCAGCAGAATCTACAGATGTTCGCAATTTACTAGACGGGTTCGTTCATTGCATGCAGCTACACCTGGGAGTGAGGGCTGTTAAAGACGAAGCATGGCATATGATGCTCGATTCCAACATGGGATTCATGTTGAAGGCGGTCTCAGGTATGCTGGAATATGTACATCCGGGATCGCACACCGCCGACCTGAAAATTTGCATACAAAACTCGAAGACATTGAACGACGACGAGAAATTAACTTGCATACAAGCCCTAGACAAAATCCAATGGTTTTTGGGTTCGGTTGATGGAACAGAGAAAGAAAATACACCCCTAGTAACTGCATTCTTATCTCTAATTTCATGGCCAGCCAGGATCAATGACGAATTTCACCAGCTCATATCCGAAAGAAGGCCGGAAGCCTTACTTGTTCTTTCATATTACGCCATACCATTACACCTCTGTCGGAATATATGGATCGTCAAAAATGCCGGTCAACTATTATTTCACAGTATCCGATTACACTTACCCGATGAGTGGCACAAGTGGCTGGACTGGCCGGAAGAGATGATGGAGAGGATACCCGTAGGCGCCTGATGACTTGGTGGCTTTCAGAAATCGTCAGCAATATACAACTTGCTTCTGGGCACCGCTAACTAGATCTGCACACGCCACTACAGTCTACATCCGAGATACCTCAGTACAACAGAACATGATGCCTCGACTTTAAGATCTAGTCCTAGACGTCCTTGGATATACAAATAGCCCTCGATATATTATATGGTCGTAATAATATTGCCCGGTCGGCTTATACTTGATGAGAAAATCTATCTGCTAATAAACGAAGCATTGATCCAATAGGGGGATCTCTATGCACTAACTACGGGTACCTACCTACTACCCATGCGCTGGGCGCCAATAACCATACAGCATGCATTTATGGCTACGTGGCTATGTAGGTACCTCAAGCTCAACCTAACTAACACCTCACTAAATCATCATCTCATGGCATATCATAATGCTCTTGTCTTAGTTGATGATAAACCACTGATATATTTAGGCGAGTAGCACTCAGCTTTCTTGCTATGGACTGTGCATTTAGGTACGCCAAACTCTCTTCACCGTCAACCATACGGCTGCTGGAGGTCGATCTTGCGCACGACCAAGATACATTGCACGGAACGCTAGTAGCCATCGACCTCGACGCGCATGAGCGGCCTACATACGTATGCCTTTCATATACATGGGAAACCCCATTCCTATTTAAGAGGAATGACACCGGCGATCCATCTCGCTGGAGTGAGAAGAGTGTGCTCAAGCTTACAGATGGCTCAACGGGATCTTCGGGTACTATCTCGATCACCCGGAATCTGCACGAGTTTCTCATCCACATGACCCGCAATCCGCCCGGAGACGTGGCGTATATATGGATTGATGCGATTTGCATCAACCAAGTAGATCTTGCGGAACGTTCTGCGCAGGTGCGGTTAATGGGCAAGATTTATAGATCTTGCGAGCAGACTATCGTCTGGCTCGGCCCGGAGGACCAGGATACGGAACATGTTTTTCAGATTCTGGATGTCGTTTCTAAACCTCAAGAACACTATGCCGTTGGGAATCAGACCCTTCCCATGGGGCCATTGAAGCTGCTTTTGCGAATCCTGGGCTTGTCGGACCTTAGCGAAGAAGCATGGGGAAGGCTGGGTCGGTTCTTCGAAAGAAGCTGGTTTCACCGTGTCTGGACCGTTCAAGAGAGCATTCTCCCCCAAAAGATAACATTCGTTTGTGGTGCTTTCTCCGCTGATCTCCCGCCGGTCGAGAGAATCGCATATATAACGCGCTTTAAGGCGGAAGAGGAAATGAAAAGTCCATACCTTGACCTGCGAACTTCTACGGAGGAAAAGCCGGGGGTTCTATCACAAGAGTCATTCCTTGTAACTTTCTTCTTCACGACAACTCACCAGTCACTTCGTAATCATATATTCCGCTTAAACGAGCCGCAGAATGACTTCTGGGCCGGTAAACCTCATCATCCCGTCTGGTTACGAGGGAAGTTGTGTTTGGATCCGCGGGATTACGTCTATGCGGGCCTCGGCTTGCTCGATCAACACGATTTCCCAGTCGATTATACGAAAGAAGTCGAAGATATTTTCCGGGAGACTTATATAAAGCTTGGCGTGAGCGAAAACTTACTCTTGGGTAAGGAACACCCAACGAGCACAAAATTACACAGCCTAGCCTCGTGGGTTCCGGATTTGTCCTCTAGGCCTCTAGGGGTCGTCTGGGCTAACATGAGCGGCTATAATTACGCGGCGGGTGGACAGGGTCGATTTGAGTACGAGCTAGTTGCCGATAATAAAGTATTGCGCCTTCGTGGCTTTGAGGTAGACGTTATTCAGGGCACCGGGGGTTCTTTACTCGATATGCAGACTGGAGCTAGTCTTGCGCAATCGCTTGCGCTCTTAGATAATACTGGGTGGTCCGCTGTCGGAGGACATGATATTGCTGAGGCGTTTTGGCGCACTCTGATTACCAACCACGTTACGCCATACCCGAATGATGAGATTATAGGGTCGTCGTTCCGGTCTTTTTGCCTGTATTACCTCGCACAGTGCCTCTACGGTAGCCACAATAACGAGGGGGCTGGGGTGGATGTCATTGGTCTTCTGGAATCGCTCCACCGGAAAACGAATCAAGGCTGGCTTCCATTAGCGGAAGAAGTCACGGAATTAGCAAAGGCGATAGAAGATGACGACCGTGAGATCATCGATCCTGTCGTCGATGAAATGTGGATGTACGTCGCGGCTCTTAGGAAGGTGTTCATAAGCCGCGCCTTCTTTACGACGCGGAATGGTAGGATGGGGATCGGCCATATGGCTTTGGAGAGAGGCAGTCGGATATTTATAGTTAAGGGGTGTAGATGCCCGCTTGTACTCCGGGAAGGGAGTGCGGGGAGATATCGTTTGACTGGAGCCGTGTATGTACATGGCGTTATGCATGGTGAAATGGTGGAGGAGGGGCGGTTTGAAGATATTGAACTTGAATGAATATTGAATAATGCCATAATTTCTGAGCGAGTCAACTCCTCCTTGGGACCGTGCCCCTTAAGTAGGCGGTGCCTCATATGAACTGGATAGTGTAAGCCGACACGTCGAATCCTAGGTACATTCCTGGCCACTTATCAAATCGTCGCGGGGTAACCCCGCGTGTTTACAACTCCGCCGGAGTTGATGCCTACCTCATGGAAAATAGAAGTAATGGAAGAATAAGTCTATAAGACAATGGAGCCTGACAGTATCCGATCTCTTCCCATTGTCAATCAAAGCTGATAATAAGGAATTAGTTACCTAAATACTCGCTGTCGCATCACGACTTCGAGGAGAACTGATAAGTGTTTTGCACTGCACTTTCGTATACGTGGGGGCGATGCGATATTCAGATTGTAGCTATAGTTAAGTGAGACCACTTTGAAATCCGTTTGATTCAAACGAGCAAAGTTTGTTAAATGCAGGAGGCTGGGGTATTGCAAGTGAAGGAGTCCGTGTTGCCGATTTTGTTCAAGTTATCATTGTTAAGATGATGCTGCTATCCGCTGCTCGCTGATCCTAAGAGATAGTGACGAGGGGACTTTCTCAGCCGTAGGTCCCGCTATTAACCCTCTAAGTTTTGGCAGTGTTGGCGGTCGGAAGCCCAGCTAATCTCTCGTAGCGCTGAAACCCCTTCACCGGCCTAAGAAAGGTGGAATTGGGGGATGCAGCTTGCCGTGGACCCGGTGGTGGCGTTGATATTGACATCTTTGGTGCTCAACTGAATGGTGGAGGTACGCAAGGGCCCCTGAGCACGCCGCTGACGTGCCGTAAGATTGCAGGGAAATGCCGCAAGGGAGCCATTCAACTCCATTGATTGGCGGTGTGATTTATCCTCATAAACGATGGTTCCCAATGCGACGAATTCATAACAGTTCAACTTCCATCACGTTTTATCACTCCTGAGTATCTGGAGATAATGTCTAATTCCAAGCGCTCTGTTCTGATAACAGGCTGTTCCGACGGCGGTGTGGGCGCCGCCCTAGCGGTTGCTTTTTATATGGCTGGCCTGCACGTCTACGCCACTGTCCGGAACCCCGCCAAAGCACAAGGTCTAGCAGCACTTGGAATCCAGGTCCTCACCCTCGACGTATTATCCCCATCATCCATCGCGGCCTGCGTGGAAGAAGTGCCGAGCCTCGACATCTTGGTTAATAATGCTGGCGAATACTACCCTATGCCCGTGGTAGACTTAGACATCGCGGAAGCTAAGAAGTCGTTCGACCTTAACCTATGGTCACCCATAGCCGTGACGCAGGCTTTCTTGCCGCTGTTGCTGAAGTCGTCGGAAGGAGGGATGATTGTAAACCACACTTCCGCCGCGGCTGTCATTCCAATCCCGTTCCAGGCTACTTACAATGCGGCGAAGGCCGCGCTTTCGATGTTCACGGATAACCTGCGCCTCGAGATCCAGGGTTTTGGCGTCAAGGTGGTTGAGCTGAAATCAGGCGTCCTGAAGTCAAACTTAGTACGGAATGCACAGGGCTCTCACACGACTTCGTTGCCAGAGGGTTCGATCTACGAGCCTGCGAGAGAGATTATAGATCGGTGGCTGGAGAAAAAGGAACTCCAGGATGCCGGATCTCCGACAGATCCCTGGGCTGAAGATGTTGTGAGAGATTTGCTGGGGAGGAATCCGTCGCCTGTAATATGGAGGGGCCAAGGGGCGTGGATAGCGCGATTAATGTCGGTCATGCCCTTTGGCTGGTGCGATTGGTTGATTAAGAAGTTAAATGGATTGAATGAGGCCGAAAAGGTTATTCAGAGTTAAGAATCTCTACGATATGATGTAAGTTACTAATTCATGATGCTTTTTAACTCAGGGTTAGGGTTTGGGTTAACGTTACCCCTTATTTTACCCCGCCCCCTATTACCCCGCTTACCCCTATTCTAGACACTAACTTACAGATTTCAGAAATTCACCAAACGCATCGCCGCAAGAAAAATATGAGTATAAATAGCGCCAAATCTAACACAATTCAACACATTTCAAAACACAATATATCGGTATGATTTAATTACTTGCGGATACAGAGATGTACCAATCTACCGGGTACTCAATATACACGTCATTAAACCAAGCTTAGCGGGATACGTGAGATTATCTTCTCGCAAACTGCCACCAGCGAACTAGCGTTAACCACCTCCAACGTCGTCAGTTCAACACCCAATTCCATCTTCACGAAATTCCGAAACTCGACAGCCGCAAGTGAATCAATACCCCAAATAGACAGAGGTCTAGTGGCATCGAGAGATTCGGACAATCTCAAATTCTTCATGAAGTATTTACTAAGAACTTCGATTGTTAATTCTAGTATGGGTCTTGCCTCGGCCTTGGAACGAATCATATCAAGGATGGCTTGAACGTCTTTGGGGCTGTCACGGTTGGTCTTTCGATTATTCGCATCGCCTGCCAAGTGCAATCCTGAGAACCTGGCGTCACGAAGTAGAGGCGAATCTTCCGGTTGTGGTACTCGGATCCCCGTGATCAGATGGGTTGCGCTCTGTGGGTTGATTGGATTATTGTGCTGTTGTTGTATCGAGAAGTTGAGGATCTTCCGCAAGACCTGCTCGTTGATCACATCCCAGAATGCGGTATCATACCGTTCCTGCAGACCCTGGTGTTCTGCTATGTATCCGACATCCTCAATTACTCCTAAATCTACCGAACATGCTCTTAGGCCAAGGCTTTGCCGATAAGAGGCGAACGCATCGAGGAACGTATTTCCAGCTGCGTAGTTGGCTTGGCCTTTGCTGCCGCAAAGTCCGGAAATACTGGATAGCATCACGAAGAAATCTAGGTTAAGGCCTTGTTCTATTGAAACGCTGTGGAGATTCCATGTCCCTTGAACTTTGCAATTTAGGGCTGCATGGTAATCTTCTACGGTCATGGAGGCAAAAATGCGGTCCTGTGTGACTTATTAGAACTCATTTTATGCGACGGATGGTGATCAATTAGCATCACTTACATGAAGAACCATAGCGCCTTGGATAACGCCACCAATAGGGGCGCTAGTACCTTGAAATGCCTTCCTCACATCTTCCACTGAGGTTATATCCCCTTGAATTAGGTCGATGTGGCATCCGAGAGCACGAATGTCGTTGATCACTTTTTGGGATTTATCATCGTCATATGCTCTTCTAGAAAGCACGGCGAGATGGCGGGCCCCATTTTTCGCTAGATAGGTTGCCAAGCTAGCACAAAGGCCCCTAAGCCCTCCGACGACTAGATAACATACATCGCTTCGGAGGTTCATAAGACGAGGCGCAGGACGCACGGGCACTTTTACCCCGCCATCCTGACCGTCGCTAATGACGAGTTTACCAATATGTTTGCCACTGCGAATTAATCGGAAGGCATCGGGGATGTTGGCAAATGAGAACAGGTGCATTGGCGAGATGGGCTTTAGGTAGCCTTTTCCCATCAAGTCGAAAATCTCAGAGAGAAGACTGCTACTATGTTAGCTACTAAGGCACCTGATGCAACTCGATTTTCCGTGTGGAAGTAACAGTACCTCGCGATTGTATCGTCGGTAATCTCCTTATGCGACAGATCAAAGGCCCGGAATGACGCATTGCGACCAAACGGCTCCATGGATAACGTGTTTCGATCCAGGATGTCCTTTTTCCCAATTTCGATCATCGTGCCGCCGTCAGCGATAATACGCCATGATTCGTCCAGTAGATTGCCGGTCAATGAGTTTAGGATGATATCAACTCCTTTTCCGTCGGTTTGGTCCAGGATTCGTTTCCCAAAAGCAGTCGTGCGTGACGAGGAAATGCGCTCGTCGGGAATTCCAAATTTCGATTTTAGGAATTCGCGCTTCTCTTGAGTTCCTACTGTTGCGTATACCTACTAGAATATTAGCATTTTTCAGCTGCGACGGGTTGTGGTGTGGCGAAAAGTCTGAAGGGGTCTTACCACGGCACCAACGTGATGGCAAAGTTGAATGGCTGATATGCCAACGCCGCCTGTAGCCGAGTGTATGAGGACACGGTCCCCCTTTTTGACCCGCGCAAGACGGTAGAGGGAGTACATAGAAGTCATAAAAACGCAAGGTATGGTAGCCGCCTCCTCGAAGCTCATGAAGTCTGGAATCGCATGCACAGCCTGTGCCTTTGTCTGCACTCGGTTTCCGAAGGATCCCTTCCCAAAGAAGGCAACTCGCTGTCCTACTTTAAGACCCGTTACGCCAGGGGCCACGCGGGTAATCAGTCCGCTACCTTCGCCACCAAGAAGGTGTTCATTCTCTGGCACGACACCCATTGTAACTAAAACCTCCTTGAGGTTGACGCCGGACGCAACTACTTTTATCTCGACACAATTCTCTTCCAGAGACAGTGGCTCTGGGGCTACTTGGCTGTACTGAAGGGAATCAATGTTTCCAATGCGCTCCGCCCTTAGCCTGATAGTTGGTTCCGAAGCGTGGAGTTCTGTTATCTCAACCGATCTCCCTACGAATTCCTCCTCTTTAGCTCTATTCAAAGGCGTATCAGCAAACACGCGGCCAATATGAATTATCCCATTGCGCTCGACGAATTCGTTCTCCTTCCTTGGCTTATTTCTGGCGTCGTTGAACATCTTCAGGCATGTGTCAATAGCCCAGAATGTGTTGTCTCCTGATGCGTGCTCAACATCTAAGTTAATGAGGTTGAGAAGTGGCTCTTCGCTCCTGATAACTCTGAAAAGGCCACTGATGATAGCCTTGGTAGGATCGGTTGCTGACATCTGGGCGCCAGTGGTAACCCAGAGTATGTCGCACCTTTTCTCGATCAATTCTTGCAGCGCTCTCCATTGCTTTTGGTCGAGGTTTAGCATGATCGAACTTTCTAGTTCGTCAACGACGAGAACTTTGCCTTCCGGTGGAATTTGTGAAGGGCTATTAGTACAGATAATATTCCAAGACAACCTAGATAAATTGGCTTCTAGCATTTTAGTACCATGGTCAGCAAATTTGAAGAGGTAGAGGTCTTGCGGCGGTCGGTCTTCTATAGGGGCTTTTGTATAGGCTAGTGCGAGCGAGCCTGACCTGAACACTGTGCTAAATCCAGGCTCAGCAATTTCAGTTTCGAATGAATTTTCACCGACATCGAGAACTAAGGCCAACCCTTTCGCACTCAGGTAGCCTCGGATGGCCTCCAAAGCCCGATTAAACCCTGGAGGTGGAGTTGACGGAGCTTTGATTATAGCTAGGTCGTACTGCTTTTTCAACATCGCTTTGGGGTCCGTCAAGTCGACGACAATGAACTCGGTATGCGATGCATTAACATACGCTTCTTTTACCGAGGTAACAGAGTCTGTATTACTCGATACGAATGTATACTGAGAAAATGCCGCCCGTACTGGGCTATCGAATGCTCTCTTCTCCAGCCACAAGCTCGAAGTATCAGCTGGGTCTAAATTGATCTCAAGGATACTGAGATTGGGATTCTTGTGTGCAGCCATGTCAATAAACCTTTGAGCAATGGCTAAGCCCCTTTCAACAGTGTTATTACGTGGGACTGAGTCCCAAGTACCAGCGTTCACGAGGTAGTCGAATCTAGGCTTCGAAAGGAACGTGATATCTGCGTCCCATGTCATCTGTGCGAATGTGTGAGAAAGGATCGCGTCCTTATAGTCCAACTCGGTGTACCGTAACCCTTTCATCTCCAGGAGCATGCTTCCATCTTCAGGATGGTAGATGGTACATGAAGAAGAGTAGTTCTTTGCTCGATCCCTTCTCCCAACTCCAACATAGTCAGAGCGAGCCACAGAAAATGCTTCTTTGGGCAATCGAGAATTGGAAGGCAATACAACGCTATCAATTTGGAAGGGAACTAAAGCAGCATTGATACTGCTATGGTCACCTTCCCACATTGATGAGGTGACCGTCTGAAAACAGCCATCCATACACGCAGGGTGTAAGGGGTAGGAAGATTGTGGCCAGAGAGAGGGAGGAGGTTCTAGCGATACTATTGATCGTCCAGTGCGGCGGCCTGCTGTGCATTCTAACGTCAAATGTTTCTGGAAAGAGGGCCCAAGGTCGAATCCACCCTCTCGCATTCGTTTATACCATATCTGAGCCGAGGTGGGATATTTCAGGGGAGATATTGCGCCTTCTGGAGCTTTCGACTCCAAGAAGTCGGTTTCAATGCAGATGAATCCAGAGGCATGGTCGCTCCAACTATCATTCTTCATCGAAGATATGTTGAATTTATGCCAGATACTTGAGCCGGGCACTGCCGTCAGACCGAGCATTATCATTGTGTCTTTTCCATCTTCCAATACAAGGGCTCTGGGGTACTTGATATCTCTCAAACGGTACCTATAGGACTTCGGTTCTTCTTTCATCCAAGTCGTCATATAGGATGATTGGTAGATTGCCTCAATAGCCATGGTTAGGTAGCCCGTACCTGGGAATATTACCTCCTGGCTGACTTTGTGGTCCGTGAGCCAGGGGTGATCGCCAAGCCTTAGTATGTTTTTCCATACCGGCGAATGCCATGAAATCCCTAGTACCTTGGTCCCTAGGAGGTCATGTCGAATAAACTGTCTGAATCGCCAATCTTTGCTAGACAAGTTCTCATGCCAATATTTCTTCGAATGATTCCATGAATAATTCGGGAGATCGATGAGAGTTGATGGTGGCTCGTCCTTGGCGCTGTACTCATTGACGGAGGCTAGATTTACAGTACCTCCAGCCCCAAAAGCTTTTCCTGCTGTGTCATATAGAGACAGCAATGTTTCCGGCCCCCTTTTAGCTACTGAAACATAAGACGGCTGTGACCCGATATGCGAAGCACTCTCGAAAATTTGTGCCGTCGGACCAGCCAATGTATTCGAAGGACCTATTTCAATGAAGAAATTCGGCGCATCCTCAGACTCGAGCATAGATGTAACTGCTTGATCAAAGCGGACTTCTGAGGTCATATTCTGGACCCAATATGCCGCATCTGTTGGCTTGTCCATCTGGGTGCCACGAACTGAAGAGAACATTTTTGTTGGCCCACTTTTCTCAGGGGTAGCTTGTTGGCAATGTCTTTGCAGCATCTCTGCATAGCGACCTCCAATCGCTTCCATGTACTTGGAGTGATAGGCAAAGTCAACTTGCAGCATACGCGCAAAGTATTTGTCGTCCTGTAGCTTTTCCCTTAGTTGCTCCAACGCCTGCACGGTCCCGGAAAGGGTCAGACTCCGCGGACTATTGAAGCATGCAATCTGAATACAACCTTCACTGGCGTCTATGTATCCTTCAAGTCTTTTAGCGCTTATACCTACGGCAAGCATACCGAGTGGCTGTTTAGGGGGCAATTGTTTCGCAGCTTGGCCCCGGAAGAAAGCGATCTTGATCGCTTCTTTAGCGTCCAGATGCCCCGCAGCAACGGCGGCGGCAATCTCACCAGATGAATGTCCGGCTACTGCCACAGGAACGATTCCCCAATTGGAAAGGACTTCGAGATAGGCAAGTTGTAGTGCCGTTACGAGAGGTTGAGAAAATTCGGGCTCCCGAAGGACAGAAGGGTCGCGCTCCTCAGTCAGCTCCGAGATAAGGGACCATGAAGGGGGCTCTGGGAGTGCCGCTAGCACGTCGTCTAGAGACTCCACAACCTTTCTAGCTCGTGGAAATGAGTCTAGTAAAGCCTTCCCCATGGTGGGCCATTGACTTCCCTGACCAGTGAACACGAAGCCAATCTTCACCTCATGGCCAAGCCTTTTTCCTATGACAAAGGAGTCTAGTGATATTTGAGTATCCGTTTGGATACTATAGGCAGTGTGGTGAAGTCTGGTTCGGCGCTCTGAAAGGGTGTATGCCAAGTCCTCCAAAGACACACGAACGTCTGGCTTGGCTAGGTGGGACGAGAGCGCTTTGATAGATCCCTTGAGGGATTCTTCGTCGTTGGCTGATAACACAAAAAGCATTGGCTTCGAAGCATCGTTCCGCTTGATTCCATTCTCAGAAAGGTTACCTCGCATACTATTCTGCTTAAGATACGACGATCTATATCTCGATGCTGATTTACCTAGGAGATACTCGGGTGACTCGATGACCGCATGAGCATTCGCACCTCCAAAGCCAAAAGAGTTAATACTAGCACGAAGTTTCGAATGTCGTGGCCATGTAATTGAACTCCTCGTAACTCTCACTTGGGATTTCTCCAGGTCAATTTTTGGGTTAGGGGTGGTGAAATTGGCCGTCCCAGGGATCGTCTTGTTCTCAATGGCCAATACCGCCTTGATCAATCCCGAGAGACCTGCCGCTCCTTCTGAGTGACCAACATTACTTTTTGCCTATACCGAAGACCATTGTTAAATGTGTATACTTACCAATGCTAGGATGTAATACACTGGACGGGAGTACTTACGGAGCCAATGATAAGTGGCTGCTCAAGAGACCTATCAGATGCAAATACGGATGCCACTGCCTCAACCTCAATAGGGTCTCCCACGCGTGTGCCTGTACCATGACACTCGAGATATCCCGTATCAAAAAAATTCGATTCAGGGATACCGGCATTAGCGTATGCAGCCCTTATAGCCGCCGCCTGAGCTTTAGCATTAGGCATGGCAATGCCCGGGGTCTTTCCAGCACTATTGGTCGAGGTGCCACGAATGATGGCTCGGATAGGATCTCCGGACTCGACAGCGTCTTTCAGCCGTTTCAGAAAGACCGTGTTAATTGCCTCGGCTGTGACGTAACCGTCCGCCTCGCTGTCAAATACGTGACATTGCCCTGTAGCTGAAGCTGTGTGTCGCATCGAACTCATGTCTTGGTTCCTTTCCGGGCTGAAATACATATTTGTGCCGCCAACTAGCATGGCGTCTACTTGGTTTCGCTGGAGGTAGAGGCAAGCCATGTCCAAGGCCACTAGGGTACTTGAACAGGCAGTATCCATAGATATGCTGAAGAACATAAATAAATATTGGGTAAAGCATAGGTACTAGGTATGTATGGGAATACTAACCTCGGGCCGTGAACGTTGAGGAAATGGCTGATGCGGTTACTAAGAAAAGCCCGGTTGGGCCCCATAGTCGGCGACATCATGCGGTTTTCAGGGTCTCGGCATGACATATCGAAGTAGTCTGCCTGTTATTAGAGACCTTTCTTTTCTAAAAGGGCGACTCTAAATTGGTAGTCACTTACCACTAGAGTTTGTGCCAACGATACATCCAACGCGCTGACCACTGAGCTTCTCCAACGGTATACCAGCATTTTCTAAACATTCGTAAGTCACCTCCAACAGGTTCCTGTGCTGCGGGTCCATGGAGCTGGCTTCCGCGTGATTGACATTGAAAAATTGAGCATCGAAGTCTGCTGGGTCAACGTCTTCCATGAACATCGCTCCAGGGGTCTTCATAGTGTAGGGCTTCTGAGACCCATCATAGTGTCCGGCGAGACGGAAACGTGTCTTAGGAGGCTCATTCTTAGCTACCCCTTCTTCCATCATGAAGTCCCAGAATTGCTTATCTGTACTACAGTGCCCAGGTAAACGGCATGCGATACCAATTATGGCGATGGGTTCTTGAATAGGGGAAGCCGCGTCATCTTCTCCTTTTGTCGGAATACCAACATCGTACCCATTGCTATAAGTACCATTTGAGTGACGATTATTTTCCATATTATATATATTATAAGTAGTGGCAATGGCTGATAGTTACTTAGTATATAAATTGAGATTACAAGTGATGGTGAAGGGATCCCATAACTACGACACGTAGTAAAGGGTGTGAGGGAATGGAGCCTCCTTTATAAATGCGAAAATCTCCAACAATAATTGCGAGCCAACGGCTGTCATAGCTATAGAGAAGTAATATCCTACACAGGTTTATTTCATGTCGAGTCCGAAAATCTTGGATAAGGGGGGTCATGGGGGTCATAGAACAGCGTGCTGCAGATTAATAAGGGTGCTTAGTACTTGAGTGCATATGTGCAACGAATACCTCGGACGAATTAAAAGAAATTTTTACAGGATATATCCATTAAATACACCAGATCTACAATGATTTGCATTCATACCGGCGATTAATATGGAGTCATGTATGTATGTGACCACAGATAAAAGACTCGTCCTCCATTACCCAAGACAGCTTTATATTGCGTACACTGCCTACCTCTCACCTACATTTTACATATACACAGGTAACCTACCTCATATCATGTGTAGATAAGAAGGTAGGAATTCAGGTATCTGTAACTATATTCATTAATTAATCAGCAGTCTATTCCGACCTACTCGGCCTATAGTGTCCCGCAGCACTTGCGTTTCAGCTGAATGCTTAGCTGGAAGAAATTTAATACCTCTCTAAAACGGATCACGGCTGCATATTAGTCTCAATCCTTGATATCACATATGACTAGCCTGCATTAGAGCTGAAAGCTGATATACTTTCATTAATCAATGCGCCATGCAACATTCCGTATTAAAGACTCGGCGTAGAGTTGAGAAACTTCAAGTCCTCCTGCGGGGTTCCGAGCATTCAGCTTTCCTAATACACGCCAAACCACCATGTATCTTATTTACATTTAGTAAGGAACCCTTTTTGCGGTGTTGGAATCGGATATTAAGAGGTAGTGATCAAATAACCAGAAATAATTCCTGCGTACCTACTAGGTAGGTACCTAGGTACGTATTGGACTTAATCCTGTTCAGGGCCTATTAAGGAGGTATCATCACTCTGCTCCTCTCGCAAAAGCTTTCTCACCTCCATAAGCGCCTTGCCTAACTTATTCTCCCCCCAATTCTCCCGACTCGCCTGTCCCGTCAACGCTTGTTTGACAGTGTACCCAATGCCCCATACCCGGTCATGGCGAGACGCTTCAGCCAACAACCGATCACCGGTGTCCAGCAAAACGCCCCTCAAGTGCGGATTCTGACTGAACTTGGCCATATTCCCAGCAACCACAACCAGACTCTTCACTTCATCCCAGCTGGCTTCGCAGAAATCCTGGACTGATCTTCCGAGCGCTTTCTGCTCCTTCGGGTCGTCTGTGTCTAGTATAAGCTTCTGCGTCTCGGAGTCGTTGAACCGGCCCGCTTTGCAGTACATCATGAACTGTTCGGCGCAGTTAAAATCGACTTGCCGAAGGCCTTCTGGGTCATCTTCATCGATGGGATAGCCGACGAGGCTTGATATTTCGGCCATGCTAACGGCGAAGCGGGCGGGATACCATTGGCAGAACTCGCCGTAGGCTTCGCTGGGCTTGAAGAAAAACAGCGGCCCGTTCTGGTTTTCGCGTTGTTCTCTCCAATGAGTCCATTTGGGGCCGCTGCGATCCTTTGATCTTTTAACCATCGCGCTATACGGAATATCCTATGTGTATCTAGTATGCGGCAATATGTTCACGTAAATATAGACGAGAAGTCTTGTGATTCTTCCTAGAACCACCGATTACCCAGTAAATTCAAGCTAAAGAGTGGAAGATTCGAGGTCTCACTGGCCTCTTTCAATAAAAAAAACACTCCTAATTCTAACCTGAGTTCCACTGTAAATTCGGCATCATGACTCACCGGCGTGTTGGCGATCAACCCAAAAAAAGGCACCCGAGTTAGCATAGAATATTGGATTAAAGAGTAAAAGTCCTCAGAGAAAAGAGGACACCTCATGTTTTGAGGGGACCGAGCTCAGAGTTGAAAATAAAGCCTGGTGGATACTTTTTTAACGTCCTTGAGTATATTCAAAATTTCGTACTATGGTTGAACGACGTCTTCGCAAGTGCTCGTCGGTTTTTGTTCGCTTTTCTATTTTATGAACGAATTGCATAGGAAGACGATGAGAAGTTGTTTACCTAATGAAGAGAAGAACAGACATATCGGGTTAAAATCAAAATCGTGATGGTGGCTGAAAATGTGTCGCATGTGCTAATAATACAGTGTCAAATCATGCACCTATATATTCCCTACTCTTCTGAGATAAGCAACTTATACGCCTTATAATACCTAGTAGATGGCGAATGCCGGCTGCGTGGCGAAGAGAATAGTTCCGCGCACAGTATTAATTATAACATGGGCACTGTTAACCCCCAAGTTGTACAGCCGCCCACCACGTCAGCGTACATGAAGGCGTTTTCAGCGCCCCCACGATAATTTCTCTTCACCCCTCCTCCCCCGCCAAGCATTCTTCTCCAGGACCTCTTCTTCAACTAAACGGACGCTTGGTCGACGACCTTGCTAGTCGGGTCTCCTCCTCTCTTAACAGAACCTTCCGCCACTCATCTTCCTGATACTCCTTAGGCACTAGCACATTGATATTGTCCAAGTTTGACCTTATTGTCCAACCTTGCTCCGTCGTAAGAATGAAATTCTCAACGAAAATTTTGGCCCTTTCGAGATCTGGAATTTTGATCTCCCAATACGTTGCTATTACTCGGCCACCCGCATGTTCTCTTTCGGTAATTGATCCAACGCCGTTATTACGGCACCGTATCAAGAAACTGTTGTCGGCTTGCTCTTTCAGTCGTAATTTTCTCGATCTGCGCTGCGTTTCCTGCCACTCTCTGATTCGTTCTAGGTGATGTATTGCTAGGGACTTAGCGCTGTTGTCTGCATATGAGATGCGGAGCCACCGCTCGTTCTCTGGTGTTATTGTCAAGTTGATAGGCATTGAGATTCAGTTGCCTTGCAGAATGAGCTGTAGTATAATAACAGAATAGTAGCCTGATCAATCGTTTAAGATGATAGGAAGGTTGGTGAGTGAGTTATAGAGCTGTAAGCTCCTTAGCTGCTTATATACAGGTAGGATAGGTAGGTAGGTAATGAATATCAGCGATACGCTGGTCAGCCGGCTACCGTCCGCAGCCTACATTAAGTAGTATTCTCCCCCGCAGCAGTTGAAATGTGTAGATATTCTGCACAGCCCTCTATATTATACCCATCATTTCCACCATTATAAAATCTACTTAGGCGTATTTGAGTTGAGGGGCATGGCCGATCCAGGGCACAATCCTCCTGCCACTCCTGTACAAAATGCAGCGACATCAACAATTGGAGCAGCCAGTCCCGATTCTTGGAAAAAGGCATATCAGCAACACTACGGAAATTTCGTAACCCTAGTCTCACCAAGATGGGCTATACAAGATTTTCTCATCCGGCTAGTGTGCGGGCTGTGCGGGCAAGCGGCGTCGGTACCACGCAGCAGATTGGGGTACCGCGTCAACTTCGCCGAGATGCAAAGGATGTATATGAGAGCGCTGCAGATCGACCTAATCAATACCGGCGTTGAGCTGAAATTTGGCAAGACCTCGCAGGACGCGGCAGACCAATGGAACCACACGCTAGAGAATTTGAAAACGATGGATAAGTTAATGAAGACGTACAGTATGTAACGGAAATATTCACGTTATATATCGCTAATAGAAGGATTGAAGTACAAGCCGTTCGAGACTACGAATACATGACCGACGCCACACAAAAACGATATGATATCTTCATCGCCTCGTCCGAGCGAAATCAAGACCGCGCACACCTAAGAGCAGCAATAATTGATGCTGACAAAGGCGTCGACGACTTCACAGCGAAGGACCAAAAATTTGCGTTACCTACTGGTCCTTGGGAAGTGGTTCCCGAAGGCGGAAAACCCGTTCCTATCGGGGGGACTCGGAATGCCAGTGTTCAGAGTCTTTTACGGCGGGCTCTCATGACACGAGTCTTTCTAGCATTGCTGGGGTCCGCATTCTTGGTTGGACCTATGTGGCTTCTAGCTCTGAAGCGGGACCTGATCTTTGATCTGGGAGCCACAACTGTAGCTGTGACTATCTTTGGGCTACTCCTGGCTTTCGTTGTAGATAAAGGGGACCAGGTCTTTGCAGGAACACTGGCGTATGCTGCTGTGCTTATGGTTTTCGTGGGGGTTATTATTCAGGAGGCGTCACCTAGCTAATCGAAGAGAAGAATTGGTTTTCATCCCGAAACTCGAATGGGTCGATCATGTGAATTTATAATATGAGAATATGCCGTTTGGGGACCGAGGTTATTGCGTAAATGAGGGAAGCCAAGTCGTAGCGAGAGACTAAATAGGGGTAGGTAGCGCTAGGGCCGCTTTGACGATGTGGCGGTTTGACAAAGGCGCATTAAGCGACGGCTCATAGAATGAACACAACCTCCTTGGAATTCGCAATGATAGATTCTACCGTAACATTGCCGAGCGTTTCGCTTGAGAGACAACTCCAGCATGTATCTTCAGATTTCAGGATAACCTTATAGCCCTTTGCTAGGCAAATCGATGCGGCGGCAAGTCGAGCCTGCCAGTTTCTGCTGGCTCGAATGATGCCAGATTTTGTCGGCGGTATGATCATCTCTGCGAAATTATCGATAGAGATGATCTTATTCCCTCGGGCAGAAGTAGGATCGCAATTGCAGGGACTAGAACTTACGAAGTCCCGCACAAGATAGACGGGAGAACTCTTTAAGGCCCCCAAGATGTCCAGCTCAGCAACCCAAGTCCCCTGATCGTAAACTGAAACAAGCGTCTCGAGAAAGTAGGCGTCAACATCTCGCCCTCCCGAAAACCCAACATGAATAGCCTGGGATGCCTCCGAGAAGGATAGGTGAAGGCTCGTTCCTTTAAAATAATCTTCCATTATGCCATCGAATTCATTGTGCTCATATTGATACCATTCGTCTATTGTATCGTAAGACTTGATTTCAGGGGCCTTCGGAGGGACCATGAACGCCATACCCGATCTTCCAATATTACCGATGAATCGTTTGACAGGGGAAGGAGGCTTGTTTATGGGGTCCTGAACGAGCGCCGAGGCAATATATAGAGAATCGGCGACACCAATCGCGAAGACGTTTTGTAGGTTATCGGGATTAACATTATAGCTACCCGTTTCCATCATAGCTATACACGCAAAACACGTTGCCGTATCTGCCTCATCCATGTTGTATCTTGGACCTGTCTTAGCCGGGCGGGAAGATTCATTCACAAAGATGTTAAAGTTTCCTGTAAAGTGCTGTCTTCTTGCCGAATTACACCACAATGCTTTTGAAAGATCAAACTGCACGGATCGAACGTCGACGGTTGCGTTGGCAATGTTTCCATACAACCTTTCGATGAAATTCATCCCTAAAAGAATCCCGCAGTGGTCCATACTAAAGTCTAATGAACTCTCGGAGTATTTAGACAAGTCCACTGTGTCTGAATGAAAGTGCTGCATGATTTTCCATGCCGATAATTTCTTCATTTTGGTTTCCAGTTCGCATCCTGGGGATTGGTATTTGTCTTTCTGGTGAGGGACGTTCTCCAGGCTGCATCGGAGGAGGGCAATTGTCTCCACGTCACCCAGGACAGCAACACAGACCCCATTATAATTATCATCGCAAAGGTACCCTTTTTTGATATGGACATAATTTTGCCAATGAATGTCAGAGACCGCTCGCCCATGAGTATGATTATCTGTAAGAAGCAAAGCTCTTTCTCCCATATTCAAGATTTGTTAGACCCGAGACGTAATTATCCTGAAAAATCGATTACCATGTAAACCGTACTGCGTGAGATAGAGCCATCTCTGGTGTCCATTAATCTTGTCCGGGCTTTTCAGCAGTCTAGGACAAACGGTTGCATACTCATACCCTTCAACCTTGTAATCTCCTAGTTCCATAGGGCAAGTATATGAACATTTGCAAGCAATGATATATTCGTATCCCTCTGAGCTAACAGCTCTGTTTGGTATAGAGGCGACGATGTCTCTAAAAAAAGAGATCCTGTCTTCTAAGTTTTGCGAGATCTTGAAATATGTCGATAGATTAAAAACTGAATATAGCGGATTGCCCAGGAATGTGACGAACCTTCGTCCCATCGCCTTCAGTTTACGTACTCTTGTCTCATTCAAGCGATCCTTATATTTTGAGCATATCCTGTATATCATCATCATCCACGTGTCGGAATTGATGTCGTCTTTTCCCGGAAGATCCTTTCCAGTAGACATAACGGGGTTCTTGGAGTAAGAGACCCTATGTAGCTTCATCATTACATTCCCAAGAACCTCAAGAATGTCCTCTGTCGCAACTGATCCATCGTCCCAGTCAGTTATGTAAGCTGAAATCTTCACCCATAGAAATTCATCAATTGTGATCCTATCCCGGTCGCTCATTCTTATAGATTGAGTTCTTGTGACTGGCAAACGCCCGTAGTGTCTCAAGTGGGACAGTGGGAGTGTCCAGTAGACTGATTTACAGTCTCTAGCGACGCGAGGAGATGGTTCTAAACCCAGTGTCAAGATCCCTCGTCCCTCGACAAGAGGGTCATTTTGCTTGATATATTGGTCCTTATTCGAAAGATACATCATATCAGGATATATATGCCATGCTAATAAAGCAAGAAGAATGTCTCCGCCGTGCACTTGAAGAGGGATGCCATCCAACAGTCTTTCCATTTGTGCCATGGACGAATACCAGGCGCTCATAACGCTTTCGTATGTATCAGGCTTCGCGTTCACAGGTAGGCTCACATTATCGACTATTAACCGCGCCTGTGTCTGTTGTTTGATCATGACTGAATCTGCCACGCGCATCCAGGCCCTTACGCTAGCATCCCAATCTCTTAAGTCCGATCTAGAAAATTCTTCATTAACAACAACAAGCACTTCGAGATCTAGTTCCCCCTCCTCTTCTAGCTTTATTTTTAGTTCATCTTTACGCCGGGAGACGATTTCGACCCAGATCGACGTAGCTTCAGCGGATTCCCAGATTCGCGCGAGGAGACAAGCTAGAAGATGGCATTGTATAGAAGGACGACCGGATGTAGCTGCAGCCCAGAGAGTTGTGGCATCAGCTCCTATCATTCCAGCAAAGGCACCGTGTGACGCGTCTCCACGCGGATTGGCGACAGAGTTACGAGAAATCTCTGACGCGCGCAGGCCATAGGCCTTGATAAGCTGGGGCGTCGATGGTAGCACACTGCTATCTTTGAATAATAGCCCTAGCTTTCGGGCTATTGTGTGACGGGTGCCTTCTTGAGCTTCCTTCAGACGTGTAGGGGCGAGATGCTGGCCCACTTCTGCATACTCACGCGGCGGCTCAACAATCCGTCTAGTGAGGAGATTCAACTCAAAGTTAACATTAACCAGCGCATTAGTATTCTCGGCTCGTAAGCTGGTGGCGGTGGCGTTGACTTGCCCGATGGAGGCCATTTCCTCTAGGGGAGAGGTCCTTGTGATTGGAGGGGAAGTGAACGGACAGTGAGCGAGGGGAAAGAGGTTGAAGAACAGTGTTTGGAGAGAGACTGTCGTCCTAAAATTAAAAAGCTCACAGCACTGCCTGGAGACAGCTTGCCTAATCTCCGCGTTCCTAGCCAATCACTTATTGTATGGATTGACAAGCCACAAGGTGTCACGACAGTACACATCTTCTTGCAACGGGTGGTGAATCGCCTCCTCATTGGCTCTGCGTTTACGTCATGCCTCGATGAAGCCATCTTAAACCCAGACAACCAATGCCATCCATTAGTCTGCCTCCATCGTAAAGTCAGCCTGTTGTCATTGCTTTTTATGCACCTCTTCTGATTCTTTCTCGCGTATCGGCCGCCGCTTTTGCCGAGGAGCTTGGACTGGAAAACGCCTTACCCCTCCACAGGTATGGCATTTGACAACAAGTACATCAGCCCATGGTTTCTTACTACCCTTACTTTTGTTCTCGACCACAGAGCTACTCGTCTCTCCTTCGATTAGTAAGGTATCGCAAAATTTACAAATGGTATGCTTCATAGTAGGAGATAGGCGTATTTGACTCTTCAAAGACGTAGATCGAAGATCGGTGATGAGGCGTCGCGAGAAGGCGTGTTTGCTGTGATGCGCATGAGACGTTTGTTTTTCCAGCAATGTTATATTCTTCTCAACGCCTTCGGGGGTTGGGGGCACGTTGCTAGAACCTTGCGATTCATCATGACTTGCTAGGTAAGCAGCTGCTTGGTATAAATATGAGATTCGGGAATATATTGGTCGGTTCGGCACATTTCCAGGTCCCTTAGACCTCCCCATGTCTCAGATTTATTTGACTTGGGTTTGCTTTGCTGTTTTAAAAATTTAGTGAGAAGGTCAACTATTGGGAAAGAAATTGCGAGTACTAACCCTTTGGTCACGGGTATTGAAGTACCGATTGATGAGTCATCGTCAATGGTAGCTACCCTTTACATGAGTAGCACAGTGAAAAGTAAGAAATCTGGGGAAACCTTTCGGGTATGAGCAAGTACCTGAATACAGTGCCAGCAAGTACCTAGTAGTCACTTGGCCAGTGTGCCTACTCAACGCCAACCAACCAATGACACTACGCACTGCCCAGTTGTCCCCGTAATAACCCAATTTAGGACTAGCTCTAAAAATCGGTCGCGCATTCCATCAGCTCATGCACGGTCAATTCTATTTTTCTGACCATCCACTTCCAACCTTTCTTAACAACATCTTCCCTTCCTCTCTTCCTCTCAACCACATTTAAATTCGAGAGCCTTGTCACCAACGACCATTCTCGCACACTTTCATCGACGATTACTACCGCGTTTCTGCTTCTTTTCGTTTCATTCTTGCCTTGCGGCATATTTTTAATCACACCTTTAATTGATTCGCGTCTGTCGCGAGCCGGGAAACTTGCCGACTTTTCAATCACGACAACCTTTATTAATCCATCACTATGTCGACCGAAGAGGATCTCATCGACTACTCCGATGAGGAGCTAGGAACCAACGAGGCCTCTACCATCAACGGCAAGAAGGCCGATGCGGCCGCCGCTGGCAACAGCGTCGACAAGAAGGGTTCTTACGTTGGCATTCACGCCACTGGCTTCCGCGACTTCCTACTGAAGCCCGAGCTCCTACGCGCCATCGCCGATTGCGGATTCGAACATCCTTCGGAGGGTTAGTCTACATCTTACACATTGCAGCTTTTCAAAAGTTATCCATCCCTCCTTCTTCAAGCGTCCGTCCATCTCGCAAGTTCATCGCAAGCAAATAAGGCAAAAGACAAATATCGGAGAAGCAAGGCAAAAATGTCGACGCGTGTGATATCATTCGTCTATGCTAAATATACCGCATATCATTGTCGGTGTACGGAGGATATATTTTGGACAAGGCATGTCGGAATGTCCTAGAAGCTTATGAGACTGGTATTTATTACCTCGGCCTCGGCGGCCTGGTAAGGCCTCAAGCCATGTTCGAGGCTTTGGATACCGGTTAGGATGGTAAATCCTAGCAGTCTATTCTCGACAACGGACGAGTAGATTTGGCTCCGAGCCAACGCGCACGTCCCGGAAAACTGGTGCTGCAACGGACACACCATTTCTATCCATCTATTGATGGAACCGTCGAAGAGGCCGCCGGGGTGGATCAGGAGTTGAAAAAAAGGAGGAAATATACAATGCTGCGATGATGGACGGACCTTGTCGAATTTCTACCTTCGCGTCCCTCATCACTCTTGGAAAACCTATCTAACATTCGATCGATTCCTAGTCCAACAGACCTGTATTCCTCAGGCTCTCCTCGGAGGTGACATCATCTGCCAAGCCAAATCTGGTCTCGGTAAAACTGCCGTCTTCGTTCTCACCACCCTCCAACAAGTCGAGCCCGTCGCTGGCGAGTGCTCCGTCTTGGTCATGTGCCATACTCGCGAGCTGGCTTTCCAAATTCGCAATGAGTATAACCGTTTCAGTAAATACATGCCCGACATCAAGACTGGCGTGTTCTACGGTGGTACTCCCATCCAAAAGGACGCAGAGGTTCTGAAGAACAAGGAGACGCACCCTCACATAATTGTCGGCACTCCTGGCCGTCTCAATGCTCTTGTTCGAGACAAGTATCTTCGACTCACCAGCGTCCGAATCTTCGTCCTTGATGAATGTGACAAGATGCTTGACGCTATTGGTAAGGCCCTAAATGGCTCAGTCCAACTTGAATTCTAGCTAACCCAGAAAGACATGCGACGAGACGTTCAGGATATCTTCCGAGCTACTCCGCAGCAAAAGCAGGTTATGATGTTCTCTGCCACGCTCTCCGACGAGGTCAAGCCGATCTGCAAGAAGTTCATGCAGAACCCTACCGAGCACTACGTTGACGAGGATACCAAGTTGACCCTCCACGGACTTCAGCAGTACTATATCAAGCTCGACGAACGAGAGAAGAACCGCAAGCTCAACGAGCTCCTCGATGAGTTGCAATTCAACCAAGTTATCATCTTCGTCAAGAGCACCATTCGTGCTACCGAACTTGACAAATTGCTTCGTGAATGCAACTTCCCGTCCATCTCCGTGCACTCCGGTGTTAGCCAAGAAGAGCGGTATGTATAAACTCGTCTATTCGATGCATTTCCAGTTCTAACTGTATTATAGTATCAAACGCTATAAGGAGTTCAAGGAGTTCAACAAGCGCATCTGTGTCGCCACTGACGTGTTCGGTCGCGGTATTGATATTGAACGCATCAACTTGGCAATCAACTACGATCTACCTGCCGATGCTGACTCCTACCTCCACCGTGTTGGCCGTGCTGGTCGTTTCGGCACAAAGGGTCTAGCAATATCGTTCATGAGCACCGATGCAGACCAGGAAGTCTTGAAGGCGGTTGAGAAGCGATTTGAGGTCCCCGTTCCGTAAGTCTGGCTTGATCTCCATCTGTTTGATCGCTTTACTAATGTGTTTGATAGCGAATTTCCCAAGGACGGTATCGACGCTAGCACTTACATGGCGTCATAAATTGCGTCTCCAACATCTGTTGATTTCTCTAGTCTTTGCACAGGGATTGATCTGAGAAACGGCTCGGAGGATTCATTAAATGCGTTGAACCCCGTCGTCTCAGAACGGGGGTTTCTTTCCGAAAAGCAAAGGATACGTTTGGCATCACGGCTCTGTACATTATGATTGGCTTGGAACGGGTGATGCGGTACACTGTCAGAAAAGGCCAGAGATTAGCTGATTTGGACGCTTGAGCTCATAACTAGTAGTGGATCCATTTCATTTGGTTGCTTCATACGGTTATGGTTCATAATCTCAAGCCTGCCATGCAATAAAATAGACTGCTCTGAAACTCGCTTCCTTTTATTCTTGAAATATAACGTGGTTCATTATTCTGCGGCGAGGCATCTGTCGTCTCGTTAAAATGCTACTGCAGCGTTGTAGCAGAGCCGGCACTTCTAAAACCTCATTATAAGGCTGCATAGCGTTAACCTACGCTTTCAGCTGCCTAAGCGAGGTAAGGAAGTCCTCGTGATTATGTTTTTGCCAAGGTGCCATTTGCTACACCTGAGGCAATCTTCGGGTCCATTCAGTTCGGTGGACATCACGTATTTAGCAACGCATAGGACCCCAAGTAGCAGGTTGATTAACAGAAATGCTGCTCGCTCAAATTTAACATTTTAAGCCTCATGAAACTACATACCTCAGTGGTTGACATTTTTTGGCCGCTTTACCACGCCCCTCAAATCACCGGAAATTCGCCATTTCAGTCGCTGGCCTACTTGTCCTTTTCCTCCGAGATGGATAACGCTAATACAAATCTTTTTTTTCCCGGTGCCTGGGAGGTGAACATAACCAAATTTTTCTTCGTCACCTTGTCATACATACTGTAGGCACTAGCCACTATGAGCACCACGCCGACGTTCGCATCCTCAGTCCTCCATGTTCCTTCTGCAACCTCCCCGTTCAGCCCCGCGCCATTCTGCACGCAAGATATTTATTATGTCGTTCATCAAGATATGTCCTGTCATTACCCCAATGGGTCGACGGTTGCCTGTCGCCAATTCCATCTCGGTCCCACGACAAGCACATCGGCCTGTTTTCCTACGTCTTGGAGTCCGAGCGAGAAGGCGTTTATATCGCCTGGCGTGTGTCCGTTGGGTTATACGATTGCATGCAAGACCACAGGAGAGCCTGAGAAGATAGCAACGTGCTGTCCTAGGTACGTTTACTTATTTATACCTATCCATTACCTTCAGAGTGTTGCGTAGGCATGATTCAGATATGGGTTGGTTGACATGAGATATAATTCAACCATCATAGCGGGTTTAGCTGCCAAAAAAAGGGCGATGGCTGGCGTTGGATCTCGACGGACCTATGCCGCCAGAGCATGCCGCATTCGATCACATACCAGTACACCACGACTACCCCTGGAAAGACACCAGAAACTACGACGACGACCGGAGGGAATACTCTTAACGCATACGGCGTCGCTATCAAATGGCATGAGGCCGACCTCGCGGCGGCGACGGCGGCGACGATTCCGACTCCCACTACAATTACGAGGTCGCCAACTAACGACTCCGCAATCACCAACCCAAGCTTCAACGGTCTTCCACCAGACGCGAAAGTGGGTGTTGGGGCCGGCGTCGCTGTGGCTGGCATCCTATTGCTTGTAGGAGGGCTGTTTCTATGGAAACGCTGGCCAAAGAGACATCCCAAAGGGGGCACCACAATTGTGTACGATCTGCAACCAGTCGAACAACCACCTCCTGCGCCCCAGCCCCCAGGAGAGCCAACGGAGCTTATTGGTAATGGTGCGACGAGTACGAACGGGTTAATATTGCCAACGAATCACTACACAGGACGAGCCGAGTTATCATGCCGATAATTACGAGCGGAGCCGGAGCCAGAATGAGGATAGCAGTGTATGATACGGAATGATCTTATTTCACTTCGATATTGTATTAAGAATCTTTACAGACGGCAAATCATTGTCCGGGAATCCGCTTTCGCTCAGGGGTTGGATGTTCGTGGTCACGTGATACCCCTTTTCCTCATCACAACCCCTATCTTTGTACAACATTAAGTTTTCGACTTCCTCGCAATGTCATTCACAACTTAATAACACATACTTATAAGAAAACTCTATTCCGAATATTTCTATGCTATATTTAGGTAAGTATTTTCTGTAAAAAAGAAGGGAAATTTTTTTGGCTTGAGTTGGCTAGAATATAATCAATCACTCGACAGTGTCGGAATTCTCTATGACGTATAAGACGATGGCTTTAGATACGCAATCGCAACATTAAGCCTTTGAATAATAACTTCAAAAGGCCTTAATCCAATAATTCCTCAACTTTCAGTAGGGCTTTATTGACCAACTGCGCGCTCATCAACCAGTTATTCTTAGAACCTTGGCGCGTTGCTATGTTACGTTTATAATTGTGTAATTGGCGGTAGATTTTCTCTTTAATTCGGGTTCATTAACTAAATAAAGGTTACAGGTTGAAGATCTTTCGTCGGGCGCTGCGGTCTTATATCAGCTGAGATCTCTCCACCAAGCTTTCCGCAACGTATTTCCGAATGGGGCAAGAAGTTTAACAGGTTATACTGCAATTTTTTACCCTGTATTAAATATTCTCTCCAGAGCGGATCATTTCGAGAGGCTTGACAGAAACCAATTTACATGTTTGGATGTTCTCATTTTTCACTAAACCAGGGATTCATTCACGCTTACCTCTTTAGAAGGGTGTCGTTATGAAATGTGTCCTATCTATTCGTCCTATGTTCCCAAAATCAGTAAAAATCCACTTTGAATGTTTATGAGATCTCTGAATCGAAGGCTATGTTCAGTGCCAGACAGGATGCAATTTTTCTGTATAAAAGACTGCTAGTATCCAGTGCAGTTCTACCTCAAACCAGATCATCACGCTTTAAGACTACTACAAGAATCAAGACACCCTCAACCAACTTAACCAATTTTCTATCTACCAACCAACCAAATCAATATCCTTCAAAATGCAGACCTTCACTATCATCAGCGCCATCGCCGCCCTTGCGGCAGTCACCGAGGCCGGCATCATCCAGGCCCGCGACATCACGGTTGACCTTTACAGCAACTGGAACTTCGAGGGCGACCACTGGACTGTCAGCGCTCCTAACAACCAATGCTGTAAGTATTCCACTAGCAAGGCCTCATCTGCACAATTTGGATTAACCCCTTTCTCCCAGACCAAATTGACGGTGGCAAGAACGACCACGTCAGTTCCTTCATCGTGCGCGATGGCCACACTTGCAGATTCTTCAAGTAAGTTGCTACCTAATATCTAAATAATAATGGACAAGGGGGATAATAGGGAGGATAATCGTTTCTCGAACCAGGCTAACTATGATTTAGGAACTACTCTTGCTCGGGTGACCACTGGGACTCCTCTGCTGGTGGCAAGCAGAACATGCCTAATGGCTGGAACGACGCTGCCAGCGCCCTCCAGTGCTGGTAATTCATGCCACCAATTGAGCAACGCCGAATTATATGTCGGCACGGGGGTAGGGTATAGACAGAGATCATGTTGGGATTAGATTCATTCGTTACTATGTACTTTATCATTTTACAACCACACCTCTTTATAACAATGTAGATAGTTCAGGGGTTAGAGCGAGTTTCGCGCCAATTCCGAGTATATTTATATTTTTCATACCACAAAAACAAACTCATCTATGAGTGCAAGCGCTGAACCTAGTTTGGAATTAAAGTGCCTTATAAACTAATGATTGAAGTTGTTTTCTATAAGTCCCAAAGGTTTATTTCAACCAATATTTCCTCTTATTCCCTCCAATTACCTCCTATAAGTTTGCGAAGATAATCGCACGTAATCATCCGTATTAAAATGACATGTGATAATAGCTTGTGTATTTAAATCTTGTAAAGCCCAGGTTTTCGAAAATATAACAAACCACATCTTTTACAGCCCCCCCCCCCCCTTTTTTTTTTCTCTCCACGATGTCTTCAACCACTCCACCATAAAAGTCACAAACTTCCTTGCCCGATCATTTAACGTTACCAAAATCGGATAAAAAAGGATCTCAGCTCTAATATTAACGCTAAGTAAAGCGATTCAAGAAAATAACAACAGAGTACCCACCTGCCTACCTAGTACATATGAGGATCCGGCGAGCTTGCTAGGGGCCAAATACTTGAAGTTTAAATTATATTTTAAATAATCGCTTAATAGACTAATAACTATAGCGTATTGGATACCGCCTCCTACTAATCGGGCGCTGCTGGAATTTTGGGATTCAATTGTGCGTCGACAATGGAAGGAAAATAGAACTACCGGCAGCAAGTCCGCAGCAAGGTATGTTATATGCGACTTATATCTACTCCACATGAACTTCTCGTTGACGATTGCTAGTTCATATTAGTCAACAGCCTCTCAACATAGGAGGACATAGAGACTTATTTGGTATAGCTATAGAAGTCTGGAAAGAAGTATTCAGCAATGGTCCATACTCATCCTTTAGCATGATGGACATCACAGCCAAACGCCTGAGCCTAATCTATAAAGATATCCTTGCCAACCTGGAAATGCTGGAAGTTTGACTAAGACTCGGTCACCAAAGAAAACCTATCCGAGTCCCCTTTTTCCTCAACATGGACCCCTGTTATCGGCAGATGCACGTCATTTGCCTTGAGGGACGCGAGTCTCCTCGAGGCAAGATACCCTGATATACTCAATTTTCAGTATTATAATATCGGAAGACACAGAGTTGCACGCTGTAGTGGGTGCTGTGATTCTAAAAGAAAGCGAAGAGTGGACGGGTATCCGTGGCCTTGATGGAAGCTGGAAGTATACTGCAGAGGTTGTTATCGCTAGAGCCCCCGTAGGAATTAGGGGACTTAGCGCTACTAGGCGCTATAATTTTAATTGGCATTTCACCAATCAGATTGCGACCTCCTTACCAAGTAGGTACTTCCAACAATAGCTGAACAACAGTTCAACAACACACCAAGAACAGTTTATCTACAGCTCAATATCAATTCAATCATATTGCGACCCGAATCAGATTAAAGCCTTAAAATACCCCCCTGTCAGGAGGTCAAGGTACCTAGATGAGTGTCATTGACACACTTGATACCACCATTAGGGAGATTAACGTAAAAGCCTAGGACAAGTTCCGACGTTAGTCATGGTCATTCAAGTAGATTCACCAGGCGTGTTGAGTAAGAGAAAAAAGATTCGTACACCACCTCTAGGAAACGTATTGAGTGAAAAAACCCCCGACCATGGGACCCAACGCTAATCCCAGCCGGCCCAGACCCATGTTCACGCCCATAGCTTGTGCCTGTGCCCGAGGCGGTAAGATGGCTGAGATGATCGTCAAGGCTCCGTTCCCAATGTGATATTGCAACTTCTTCGGCTACACAGTCGTACTAGGTGAATTATGGAAAGTACGAAATTTTTACAGCTAAGTAATGGTGTCAGTTCAATCCATTCATGATATCGTATAGCAACCAGGTTTCATTCATTCTAGGGCGCCTCTTCGAAGCGTCATCACTGTTGGGGAACATCAGGTACGGAATGTGGCACGGAATATTGCGAGGTGGAATTCCGTCTTGTACGACACGGCTTAAGAGACAAGCCGGTTGTTAGTCAAGCCACAAAGTCGCTCCCGTACAAGGACTTGCCTTTTTGAGTAGGTGGGTACACATTTTGATTGGCTGTCGATGGCGCTGCCAATTGTCGACGACTTGGATGTAAGCTTGTAAGCCAAGCCCTGTTTTAACGGGATAACTTGTAAGTTGTGGCGTACTAACATTCCGTATGTGCTTTGATCGAAATCGGAATTGCAATTCCGTTCGGTTAATGGAATCTCCCGCCCCTTTACGATTCCAACACGATATAATGTCCCAATACTGGTTGCAACAGCCAAAGCCAAAAGCCACATGGAAACGACGCAAAGGATGACTTCTCTTAGGAAATTCGTTCTCATCACCGGCTGCTCGGCTGGAGGCATTGGTGCAGGGCTCGCCGAAGTCTTTCGGGAGAAGGGTTATCATGTCTTTGCAACCATACGGAATCCATCTAAGCTTCCTCCGACTCTCTCTAAGGTATCTAACGTCACACCCTTGACACTCGATGTCTTATCCTCAGAGTCCATCGCCGCCGCAGTGAAGGCGGTCTCTCAAGAAACTGGTGGTAGGCTCGATGTCCTCGTCAACAACAGTGGCCAGAATTTCATCATGCCGGCTCTGGACGTCGACCTCGATAAGGCCCGAAAACTATTCGACCTCAACTTCTTTGCTCCATTGGCTATGATACAAGCCTTCGCCCCTCTTCTAGTAGAGGCTGGCGGGTGTATCGTCAACCAATCGTCTGCCGCCGGATATGTGCCCATGCCTTTCGGAAGTCAGTACCAACCCCGTTGTTTTCTCCTTCGTTTCTAATACAGGGCGGGCGCGCGGCTAATGCGATCTCATGTCATAAAACAGGTATATACAACGGCTCGAAAGCTGCTTTGACAATGGCAACAGGAATATGGGGCCGTGAGCTTCAGCCTCTTGGAGTCCGGACCCTGACTCTGGTCACAACCAGCGTCAGAACCCCCGCCTTCGATAAGATCGAGAAACCCAAGATCCCTGAGTCTTCGTACTACTACGTCATCCGCGACTACATCGTCCGCATGTCTGACGGCCGGCTCCAGGAGGGGTCACCGGATACGCGGACGTTCGCTCTTAAGGTGGTAGGAGAGGTTCAGAAAGGTACAGCAGGGGAAATCTGGGTGGGGAAAGATGCCTCTATGAACCGCTGGGCATTGCGGCTGTTACCATCGTCCGTGTTTGTGAGTTATGCAGCATGTCGTTCAAGTTTTGTCTGCGTCTTTCTCGCTAATGAGTAAAAATAGGACCTAGTCTTGGATGGATTCTTGAAGGTTTCCGGTGAGTTGGCCAAGGTCGCCGAATCGATGAAGCGAAGAAAATGAGGCAAACAACGTCCTAGTACATTCTACCCCCGGGGCACATGAGCTGGTCAAATGTTCACATGTATCAACCGGCAGTTTAGCTGCTGATAGTTTCCTTCCGTCTTGAGAATTTTGCCATAATCTACTGTCTAATTACCCGCCCAATATTTCGACCATCCTGTGTCCGTGAATCTACCTGTTTCCAGGGAGGAATGATCGCTACTCAGCTCATTGGTAGCCCGTGGCGCGAAGGGTTTGAGAACTTAGACAGACCTCAAAATGGTCCGCTAAAATGATTCTCACGTAACATATAACTCCAGTTGCAGATGAGACCCTTAGTAGTGTTAGTCTGACAATCTGGTACTTGTGTACCTTGTAAAATCATATGGCGATGTTTTTTCTTTTCTTTTTTTTCATTGCTAGTGATCGGGTAGGTATATAGGTAGAGTAATCTGAAGTCAAGATGTCTTGAAAATCGACATTGGCCACATACTGCTAGAACTATCACCCCGAAGCAATGCCGCCTCCGGTACGATTTATCATCATGGCAGAAGCCCTTGTATGACATTGGTGCGCAACCCGAATTTGTTCCCTCCGATTGGATCGCGTATCTACTTAGTGCCGACTGTTATAAAAAATAAGCTGCATAAAAGTCTAGGAACGGAGGCGGTGTGCTACATAAGTCCACTTGGAAACCGGAGGTTTTTGTTATGATAGCGGGTCGGAGCGAAACGAGCGGGTTATGGGAGCAGTAATTAGGATACGTTTGAGCCTGTGTGACCGTTCTGCTCACGCGGCTCTAGAAATTGCCGATTCTGATGCCGTCCTAGCGCTATCTTCGTCTATAGGGGCTTAAATGATGATCCTAATAGACACGTGACGCCCCTACAGTTCAATTAATGCCTGCCGAGTAGAATATACAGTCATTTGAGGTAACCTTTCAAGCGTCAAAAGAATTGGTCCATCCAAAACTTAGGGGTACCGGAGTTTACAAAGTACCCTTGCTGAGGTGGAGTCGCATTGGTACCTCCACAGCCTGAGACATCGGCCGGGCCTGGCCGCTCTAGCTCTACCATGGAGCCCTGGATATTCGAGCGGAATGCGCGTATACCCGATGCGAGTTGCGTGAATATGCCATTAGGCTCCTGCTCGAGCGCCTCCGCAGCCGTCAGTGACAGCTTATCTGCAATGCGATCTAGGAGGACCGGCAAGTCGATGACGGCTCGCGCGTGGGCGCGATTTATTCTGGAGTCTCGCAGACTCTCTAGATGGCTTAAGATCACGACACAGCCTGCAAGCTGCTCCCACTGGAGGAAGGAGATGCCGAGAAAGTCGGACGGTAAGAGGCTTAGCAAGCCCGAGGTACAAGCGCTGATGGCGAGCACAGATTGCCACATGTATGACAAGTCACTATAACCTGTCGAGGTTTGCTCGTCGATGACAATACCATCGGTGCCGGTAGCGCTTGGCCCAACCCCGGCAGTCCCAGAATTGTTGAGGCGCGAAATAATTAAGCTACAGTGACGGATTGTCTCTAAGATAAGCAGCTCTACGTAATGAGTATGTGCTAGTTGGACTTGTTATTTTTATCAGCAAAACTAGTTAGCATAGAATTCTGACCCCTTGCACACAGTGACGGCTTGTCTGTACTGAGTACTTACGCTGGTGGTGCTGAGAAGACCAAGAAGGAGATCTACGGAGCTTCTGTAGCTGTCCATGGAGTGTCTCAGCATCTGATAATACTGTAGGTGCTGCTATTGCTGGCTGGATCTGATTTGGCTGTTGTTGTAACATATCACAAAGATGGACAGCTTTGGTTGCAAGCAGCTGAAGGTGGACTTGTAAGGCTAAATCTTTGTCAGCTAGACATCCCTTGGTCGTATTGACAGCCGTAAGGATTTCTTGGAGTTGCGGCGTCCACTTCATAGCATCCATACTAGCAAAGAATTGAGACACGGTCGAGCTGAGCACGAAACAACCCAGCGCCGCACGCTGAAGCTCTAGAGACGGCTGTACTTGGCTGGGCGGCATGGCGAAACGTTGTGCTAGAAGGTTGCCTGCGTAGGGCGCGTGGGGAGCGGGCCTATCCAGATGCATCTCGGCGACGAGCGACGTGCATAACATGACTAGACGCGAAAGATTACTGCGGTTGTGGACATGATCCCATCCCCAGGCAATATAGGTCATGAGGCCTAGCAACAAGTCTACCATGGAGTCAATGCTATGATGTGACTGGCGCAGGAAGGCCGTCTCGCAAAGAGAGCGTTTCAACTCGCCCGCGCGTGCTTCCTTCTCTCGCGCAAACGGCCACGCCACGCAGACGATAGCCTGGGATAACAACGGCCGATCATGACGCAGCTGTTCGATTGTCGCATCGTTAGGAATATGAACGATGGGGAAATGAGGCAGCATGCGAGAACGAAAGGTATCGAGGCACATCGCAGAGAACTGACGATGCGAATCCGAAGTGGTTGTAATAGGTGCAGTAGGGAGGTCGTCAGGTATTACTAGAGCGGCGGTGGGCTTAGGCGAGGCATCGATATTGTCATCGATATTGTCATCAATATCATCATCAATATCATCGCCGATATCGATATCTATATCGATATCGGATAGCGGGTGGTTGAGGTCATTCTGGCCATTCTGGACGTCGGGTTCCTCATTCACGGTGGTGCTTGATTGAGAATGTTCCGCTGGGGTTCTTTCTTGTGACTTGTCGCGATGAAAGGAGTGACGCGACTCCAGCAGCGAGACCAGGCTATCCAACCTGCCTTCCAGAGAGGCGATTCGATCATCTGAGTCGTTATTCTTGTCGCTAGCACGCCGTCGAGGGGTTTCGTGCGGCTGGCACTGTTTGGCTAGTCGGTGACACCTATGGGAAGAGATGGATGAGTCTTGGTCATTTTGTCTTCATGATTCATGAGGAAAGGTGTGAATACAAACCTTTCGCACCCATCGCCGTCAGACCGGACAATACATCGACACTTCGCTATGGCACATCGTGCACATGCCTGGCCATATTGAGCAGAACGAGCTATTCCTCTTCTCTTCATGAAGCATATGTGGACATCTGACTTGACCTGCGCGTCATTAGGTACGGAATAAGTTGTGGGGAGGGTAGTGCCAATGCCACCTAAGCTCTCCACTAGTTTTTCCTCCTCGGCTCGGTCCGCTCGGTACTGTCGGTCCTAACGGCCTTGTGCTAGCGCACTGCCTAGCTGTGCCGAAACAGCCCGTGGAAGGTACGAAATTAGGAGGGTGCGACGCACTGTAATTGTGTAGGCCCTGGAGGTGTTCATACTCATATTATATTTCATCACTAAGTCCCCTATAAGAATTAGGGAGCCTAGCGCTCGAAAGCGCTATAATATAAGTGATATGGATTAGGTAGTGAGGGTAGTTTCAACCAATCAGTGGAGATCGCGTGGTACTTACCAGCTGAACAACATTTTAACAACAGTTAAACTTCAAGGCTTTTAAAGCTAATAACTTTACGGAAAATAAGCTTCATATTATAATTCATATATTCTAACTCATTGCTTCAAGCGCGTCAATTTAATTCAGTCTAAATTGTAGAATAGTTAAGGCTAAGCCGTTGTTAAGCTGTTCTTAAAGTATTGTTAAAGTGTTGTTGAATTATTGCTGAACTGTTGTTTAGCTGTTGTTCAGTTGTTGTTCAGCTGTTGTTTAGTTGTTGTTGGAAAGGTAGAAGTACCTACCTAGGCAGTAGGTAGTTGAAATAGCCCGCTAAAGCCACTGATAATTATAGCGGTTAATAGCGCTGAGTCTCCTAATTCTTACAGTGGCTTTAGCGATAAAATAGTATGAGTACCTAGGTACCTATAGTACAAGCCTCTTTAGCATTGTCATTTGGCAGTTTAACGGCCTAGCATCATTTCGCCCGCCGTCCGTGCATCCCACTTTTAGGTGATGCAACAGCTTAACAACAGCTCAACAATAGCCCAGCAATAGCTACCTAAACGGCAGTATCTACAAGGGTTACGAAATGGTCGAAAACTCTTAGTTTGAACAGGTACATCTATGTCAGTTATTTCTTTATACAGTCAACTACTGGCTCGGTAGATACCAAATTACCCAGTACTTTATTTAATTCGATGGGGCGTAATTAGCAGTAGTTATTTGCTGCTTCAACTCCGTGAATGGTTGACTTATAATGACTGTTACGACTATAAATGGGGGGTTGAACAAACTTTTATACCTACTATTTTATCGTCGAAATGTTTTAATATAATGTAAAACGAGAAGTATCTACTAGTTAATAATCGGTCATTCCCATACGTTGTTTTCTGTGGTGCTACTTACCTGCTTTCTTGCATCATCACGACGTCAGATCATTTCATCACTCTTCAAATCAATGATAACATGCTTGCGTCAAAAAATAGAACAGACGATATCGAAAGCTTATTAAACACGACTCAATCTTAGCCAACTCTGATATACAATAGCAACATCAAGTTTAGGCATTTAAAACATCAAGCATTATAATTTCGTATAACCTACCTACAGTAAATTACGATATCAATTATTTTACCTGCATCGATTCGCACACAATGGCGCCGTACCCAGATATTAGTGAGATCAAACGAATAGGCATTGTGGGAGCGGGAAACATGGGCACAATGATGTCCTTCGGCTTCTCGGAGAACGGCCTCGACGTATCGCTATGGGACGTTTCCGAGAAGAATGTCGACGCGGCACAAGAGATGGCGGAGCATACGAAAACGCTCAAGGGCAAGGTCGATCACTTCAAAGACATCCACGAATTCACCAAAAGCTTGAACGCCCAACCGCGCAAGATCTTCATCTTCTCCATCACACACGGTTGGCCCGCCGATGCGGTCTTGGAGAAGATTAGTGACGATCTGAAGGAAGGCGATATCGTCCTTGATGGAGGAAATGAGAATTATCGCAATACGGAAAGGCGCCAGAGGGAGCTGGAGAAAAAGGGGGTCAAATGGATTGGCATGGGTGTCAGCGGCGGTTACCAGTCGGCCAGACGCGGTCCAAGCATGTCACCAGGGGGTGATCGAGAAGCAATTGAGTTCGTGCTTCCGTTGCTAGAGAAGTTCTCGGCCAAGTCAGCTGTTGATGGCAAGCCATGTGTTCAGTACATTGGACCCCGTGGAGCTGGCCACTATGTCAAGATGGTTCACAACGGGATTGAAAATGGTATGCTTTCAGCCGTTTGCGAAGCCTGGAATTTTCTTAACAAGTCTCTCGGACTCCCATACGACGAGATTGGAAGGATCTTCGAGAGGTGGAATTCTGAAGGGGAATTGAGGAATACGTACTTGATCCAGATCGGTTCAGAGATCTGCCAAAAGAGAAAGACCCCTCAAGGCGACGAGCATGGTGAAGGGAGGGGGGAATGTGGATACGTGTTAGATGATGTTCTCGACAAAGTAGTGCAGGACGACGACAATTCGGAGGGTACTCTGTTCTGGACAGTTAAGGATGCCGCAGATCGACACGTATCAGCTCCCACGATCACGGCAGGTCACTTCTTTCGTGTAGCCAGCGGAAATCGGGCGCAAAGGTTGAAAGTGGTTGATAAACTACAAGTTCCGAAGCCTCAACGAGTGGATTCGATGGACAAGGAGAATCTCGTCGAGAACTTACGCAGAGCCGTCTACGCATCCTTCCTCTGCTCGTACTGCCAAGGTCTCGAACTCATTGCCCGCGCTTCTAAGGATGAACACTGGGATATCAATCTAGGAAAGTGTATCCAAATCTGGAGGGCTGGGTGCATCATCCAAGAAGACCATATCGCAGATATGCTCGAACCTATCCTGTTAAATGCGAAGGAACCGATCATGAATATGAAGCTCATCGACGAGGTCGCTTCTGAGCTACGAAGCAACTTCGATGCGCTGAAGCTGATTACGTTGAAAGCTATCGAATGGGACAATTATGTCCCTGCCATCAGCGCAAGTCTAGAATACTTGAAGTATGTCGGTGGCGGAATGTTGGCGACTCAGTTCATGGAGGCCGAGATGGACTTCTTCGGTGCGCATGCCTATGACAGACCGAATGTGAGAGGTGAGGACCCCGGAAAGCCTTCGAAAGGGGCTCACCATTACGAGTGGAGACCTGCAGTTACTGTCTAAATCAAATAGCTATACGTCCAACATTAGTATCTGACCCTATAATTTGGTTTCTCGCTAAGCAATGGTTGATTGATTCTATGATACGTGAGACATTTACGGTCGGTATAGAAAATTTGGAAATACGGATTGAAATTACGGATAGATGAAAATAGCTACCTTCAGGATTTTGCACGGGTATGATACTAACGTAGACGGCGCTCCTTTCATCCATTATGACTCACCAGATTACCCGACGGCGTGGCTTCGGTATTGTTGGCGTGACAGCCTCCAGACAAGAACATTCGGGTTCTGCTCAACATCCACACCACCTTTTCGAGGTATTCATTGTAAAGGCCGTCGTAATATTCGCCGCGGTGAGTCTCAATATGCGTGCCGGCTTTACTAGTAGCCCGTTTCATGTTCTAGTGGTCAGCATCCACATGATACTGCGATGATGCTGTTCAGATGAAACCAGGTCCTCTGTACTTAACTCATCGCAATTTCTTAAGTTGGCCATGTTACTCATAAACTCCGAAAATACGTACGCGTGTTTGCCTACTCGACCCAACAAATACTCGGTCTCCCTAAACCGAGACCGCTTTCGTTTGGGTAGGATGTTGGTGACTCATCGCCGACTCGCGTCGTGACCCTCCTCGGCGTGAACCAACTTTTGGTTTTAGCTAGTTTCCAGTACTCAGTCTTCCCCCACCTTAGATTCCGCCATCTGTATCGTATCAAGTACCGAGTGTCAAACAAACAGACGTTTTTGAAGCTTGTTTTAGAGTTGGGGCGGCAAACCTGACCAGTCCGAGAAAGGGGGCCACCAGCAGGCAGCAAGCCCCCATCGCCATCCCTCCAACACATCATCATCCTAACCCCCTCGCCTCCGCGCTAGGACTCACGTCGGCGGGTGACAATCTGCTCTAACATGCTCTAAATATGTAAAGATCACGATGGACTCAAAGCCATCGTCGCCAAATTCGTCGGTCAAGAGATCTTCCCCGCAAACCCGGATAGGTACCTAGTAGTTAGTAGATCTTACAGAGGTACTTACCTAGCTGCCTAGGTATTTATCATCTAGATTAAGGAGGTAGCCAAGCCGTGAACAAGCTACGCTACCCGACCTACAACGTCCAGGTAACTCGCGCTCCCCGCCGCCGCCGCTCCGCTGTGCGTTGGGGGCCAAAAATGAACATGTACCCACGCAGACGATCAAAAGGGGGGAGCGCCGCCGTGGAATCGCGGGTCTAATGGCAGAGCGAGCGCGTTCCCGCATGCCGTCGCGATCATGTGGTCTTGCTTGTGCTCGCGTGTATGTATGTGTGTAGTCCTCCGAGATCATCTCTGATTCATCGTACTAGGCAAGTGTCGGGTGGGGTCCGTTTTTCGGCTTACATATACGTGAGACGCCATTCGGCGGCTTAAATCTTCGTATATTCCCGTGACCTTACGAATGATATGAGTGCTTATGTAATTAATTTGATTACCTGGTCGCGGACTTAGTCATCTTAGAATTATTATTGTTGCCACTTCGTCGATGACATGAGCGATGTGAGTCGCCTCCGAGTTCGGGTCGTAGGAGGATAAGGATGAAGCCGAGAGGATTCCGAAAAGTAGCAAGGCTAAGGCTGATAGGATCGGTGTCTGGTAGAGTAGGGCAGATGAGTATGTACATAGATAGAGCCTGAAGGAGTCTCCTCGCTTACGTACTCTCGCGTAGCCGACCGACGACGCCGCCATGCCTTGGGCGATCTGTGTGATCTGGGGTTTGGGACCGGCGACCGATAGGAATAGCCTACTCGACTAAGGGAAGATGACGCGAGCGCGGTGGCATTCTAGCAAGGCAGGCTAGAATCCCTTAAGCACTTAGGCAGGTTTAGCCAGTCGTCTAGTCTAGCCTTAGTAGATGTTAGCAGAGCTGACGGTGTGCTTCAGCGTTTTCTAGTGCCTGTGGTATTGTGTTCTGTCCTTTTTTTGCTTTTCCCCTTGTGAACATACGACGGTCTCACGATTGCCGGCTTATTTTTCTGTCATTATCTAATCCAACAGGTTATTATGCATGTGGCTAGGGATCCTTCGCTGTGCTGTGTAAATGCACTAGATAATTCAATCTTGAAGTATCAGGAGAGGATGAGAAGCTTAATTCTATCTTGCAGACAACGCGATGTGAGCATGATCGCGATGATGGTCATGCCATGACAGAGGTTAGCCCTGCATAGTTCGCGGGCGACATGGCGGGATTCCCTACAAGGCTCTCAAATTAAGCACCCTCCTCTTTGTAATTACTGCTGCAAATGTTTGAGATATATGACATCTTGATAAACATCGAGGCTGACATCTAAGGTAGGCTCTTGTGATACCGTAGTTCTCTTCTGCTATGTTTCATGTCTGTCTGTAGATGCAATAGATCTGTTAGACGATTCTAGATCCCCCAACGCAGGGAGCTAGCCATTTCGCTGCTGCCTGGGCTTCTGGGGGAGATGATTTCCTACCTGGGAAATCATCATCGGTGATTTTGCCTCGGATCTACAGCCGTATGCAACGCGAGGTTTTGTACTTGCGAATACATCCTGTACATCCACGGGCAGGGCGGGCTTACTACGTACATGACACATACACACGCGCTATCAGACTGCCGTACATGTGGATGGTAAAGCGGGGGAAAATGACAGAAATCGGGATGCGATATTCGCAGGGACCAAGATTTCCACTCGTTGGTTTTCGAATAGTGTGTGATATGCTTCCAGAACACGCAGAAGACCCAAGAAAAAAAAGCAAAAAATAAACGTGATTAAGGTAGGGATTAGTTGTCCGGGGACTGTACCATACTGCCAGACTGTATACGGAGGCAGAGTGGACGAGGGGTTATGGCTTCACGGGGTTCGGATACCAATAGAGCACCAAGCTCAAAGTATCCGTCAATCATGTGCCCTGTTCCCGTTTATGCGCTTTTGCTAATATGTATGTGGATGGCCGTATGCATTGTCATACCGCTGACCCGACCACCCGTCCAAAGGGCGACGACGGTAAGCAAATAGACCCTACAGCGCATACTTACCTGCCTATAACCCCTAGAATCCATACACCGTCCACGTAGGCTTCCGCGAGGGCGACAAATAAATCCCCGTACGAAAGGGCCATTTCGTATCTAGATCGGACCCCGTAGCCATCCAATATAATCTACCCGAAGAGTAATAATCTGCCAATACGGCGCCCGTCAGTGGTCCGAAAACCAGACTGATCTGAGGGGGGTTTGAAAGCCCATGCCCGTAGCTCCCGAAGATTGGTTCGCAACCTTGAACCCCCCTGTTTTTGGCTGATCGAATTGCAAGATTACAGCTGAAATAGGGAATATTGTTGGGGTCCAAGCCTCGCGCGTGACGCAGTTTATTTCTTGGGTGAGGACGCAAACGGGCGACGGGCTTAGATTTGCGGGTTTCTCTTTTCGAACTTTCCTTGGCTTGGATATTGAAAAACTTTCAAAGCCCTTCCTCGTGATCGGGGGAGGGGGATGTTGGGAATTTCGAATCGTTGAACGCGCAATTGTTAGGTCTGCGACGATGGCGGTGCTGGGTATCGAGCCCTCCGGACCTGGGTTTAGGATCCTGGCTGTAAAAGCGCTGTAATGCGGGGACGGCGAAAGATGACTGCGAAGACACCGTCAACTAAGCCCTCTCTTCTCGTTAAAGCCGACGCTACAGGGATGTCTCTGCGTGCAGTGGCGGCAGATTGGGAAGAAGCAAGACACCGCCAGCCAGCACACGAAGGTTTCACATGGTTCGTGATGAATGTTGAAGAATGTCTCGGAGATTTACCCACCTTCCCTTAAGATATTGCCTCATGCAATAATTTTATACGAGTGTATAGATCTAAGGGAATAGGGAGGTAAACTACGACGACTGAATTCTCGACAAGATCGATCAATTACTCCAGATTTACAAGCGGGCGGTGCAGGATATACTTAGTAGTAATTATTCACGTCTGCCATCTCTTATTGGATGGTTTGTTTTAATCGAAAGGAGCTAGATGAGGCGGGTCCGGACAATGCCCCTGTCCCAATTAAAAACACGATATACGTATGGATAGCACCGTGATGACCTGTACTCTGCCTACAGTACACACCATCACGGCTTAGCACGAGTAAAATGGTTCGCAGCTGTGTTATCTCTTTTGCGTCTTGTGGAGCTGAGTGTGGCCCGGTTTGGACAAGCTCGGTGCATGTGGTGCATTAGCGATGTATAGGCTTACACCGGCGTTTACTATTTGTGATGTTTTGATAGGTCTGTAAAAGTGTACGTTTACCAAGTAGGCGTTGGTCCAAGAAGTGCCTATGCGTGTTCATGTAGTATTTTTGAGGGAATCTGTATGAGTTTTCACGAAATGATACAAGCTACGGCTAACCTAAGGCGTTGGCTTAGGGGAAAAAGTAAAAGTAAGATGCTGTATGATGGGCATCAAGGTCAGGAACTATGGCCTGAAGCCTATCTCGGAGCTGGGGACATGATTATGACCATGTGGCTGCAAGGGTTCCTTCGTGAGTCCTTGCGTCGGGAGACTTGGGCTTCGGATGTTGAACTAGCACGGCGCCGGACTGATGTATTTGGCTTCAATGCTAATCTTCGCGACGATAGCATCATGAACTTTTCCTTTGACTATGGCTACATTCCGTAGTAGGAGAACGCTCAAACCCACTTGTTCTATTAATTCTATCGCAGGTGGCCGACACGTATCCTGCTATTTCGATAGACTAGCGGGAACCCGAACCAAATAAGATACCGAATGCTGCCGAATGGAATCTTCGGAAGAAAGCGGAGCAATGTAGCTGGCCGCGATGACATCGCTGTCCCCCAATGGATACTGTACGCGGGATGGTAAATATCTAGTATGGCGGCTTTTGAAATTGCGCGCGGTAATTAATGTATTGGTAGAGGCTACTTTGCCGATGTGATATCATGAGATTCTAATCAGATTGCAATGAAAATTTTTGCCGCAGTGTCCTAGGATTTCGTGGCCTGTCAACGCGTTAACGTTTAACAACGGTTGAAAGCGCTTCAGCTGTTTGGTTTCCGACGTCTAAGTAACCCCGAAGTCATCAGCTTTTAGGGCTTGCCATGTCTTTCCATGTCACCGAGTCATCATCAGCTGGCTCACGCTTCCAGGTGTCCTTCTCAAACTTTCTTCTGATGAATCTCAGCGTGACCTATGGAAATTTTTCACATTCAACGTCAAGCGAGGCACAATCTGAGGTCCGTGATTGTTGTCTTACTCCGATCTCGCGCTGAATCATTCTTTTTGGTCGTTAGAATCTGGTTCGTGATACCGATGGATTATTGGATTCGCCATTTTAGCCAAGTGAAGTTTGAGTTGACTCATCGCAGCTACTGGGCTGTGACTGGTAGATCTGATAGCAATGTGATTTAATTGGTTGGTGTGGCAGAAGATGTGGTCCTTCTAAGGGCTAAATTTACGGGAAGGGATTCGTTTCGAGATGGGTTCACATCCCCCTGCTGATACACTTGATCGCGCATTGAGTGAAGTGAATGATCCCTCCTCCGTTACCCCCCAACTCGAAGATTCAAGGCCTCCAGGAGGGCTGCGGGCTGATTCCTAGTAATGTCGTCATTGACGATAATTCGTCTAGCCTTTTCCGATGGCTTTTTTGCTACCTTGTCATCGCGAGTCATAGACGCCGTATGTTTCTTCAAAAGCCTGAAGGATAGCCTAAACTAGGTTACCCTGCATGGTGGGAATAGTCCCGGATCGTAGCTATTGATGGGATATCTGCCATAGGTTGCCGTAGCAATGTAGCACGAATACCCCTCAACTCTCCCGCCTTCTTAACATACTTGATGATACTATGTAGGCTTAATGTGGCGGCCTTTGTCGTCTTGCTCTTGTACGCCATGATGTTAAGGAGGCCAGTGGCCAGTATTGGTCTTGATTCAATCTACTTAGGAAACAATGATATTCCGTAGTGCAACCTCAAATGCTGCCGTCAACGCTAAGGCGGGGTTGGTAATTACTGCATTTATGGGCTAACCCTGAACTGTCCTTAAATTGGTCAAAGTAGTATGAAAAGGGAGTCAATTCTCGGCCAAGGGCCATCTAGTAAAGCTCAGGGCGTTACTGATGTTGAGCATATACGTCATTCGCCAATTCGTATTAAATCGCGATTCCCACGGCGAGAAGTTGTCCGGTATGAGCAACTGGTACTCGGACAAAAGGGTTATCAAAGCCACAATATGCCATGACGAACTCCAGTTACGTGTTATGCGCTTGAAGATTCTGACCCTAGATTGTTATGTCCTGTTCGCAGGCACTGTCTTCCAAGAAGGTGAGTCGACAAGCGAGCCATGAGTTCAGCAAAACGAAGTTTGCAGAGTATCCAGATGAAGATGAATCATTATGGATCACCTAGGCTCGGGCTTGTCTGGTCTTCCTCGTCGAAGTTTGATCACCTTGTGATAGTGTGCCACAGTTTTTGAAATTATAAAAAATTCTTTGAAGAGGAAGTACGCACTACAGAAATTAGCTAATAAAGGTTGAATTTCATTGGCTGTCACTGCGATGTTTCTATTGGATGGATGAGTGCAAACTTATCTTGATGATTGCTGGGAGAATGCACCGCACTCGCACTAAGTTGATCGAACCTCGCCGTCGTGAATTCCCAAACAAGCGGTGGCTGATCTCATTCAGCATTTGCAAGTTTTATGTAAGGCAACGAGAAGGCTTGCCTAAGCTTCGCCCGACGGGAGGATCTTGGCTCAATATGTGGGTCGATCCATATGTAGCTCAAACGATGTGGCCTACTACGAAGTTACAAAAAGGCGGCTACGGGTGACTCTTATCCGAAACAAGTAATGACATTGCCCAGGAGTTCTTGCGGGTTGACCGTGGCAAGCCAGCAATGGCGAAATGCTCCGATTTACGGCAGTGAACTGACTCCAGCCTCGACTCAGGGCTGCCCAGTGTAAGCCTTGTACCTGAATGAATCTAAGATAACTCAAGTCTAGGCCGATTCTATTCAACCTGGATGAGCAAGGCTCTAGAGTTGTAAAATCGAGACGAAAATAGCATTCGGTCTCGAGGAGTAAGAACCTGAGGCGAATAACTGATTAATCTAGGCTGACAATAGTCATGATCCATAGCCGATGGCTTAGGGGGGAGGGGGGTGTGTGTGTGACTGTTTCTCCCTTGGTAACCCCAGAGCCATAGGGAGGGGAGACGCGGGTCTGACCCTGTCTTTGTGAGCGACCACTCTAGAAGTGCCACTGACAACGTATAGTAATACGAAAATCTCGTGATAAATATCTCTAAACTGAGGTATCGTCATGTAAGTCGTCGTTGGACAATCGTTGATCATGTTGAGGTTCTGGAAACATCGACGTTTTAGGTGCTGTCCAGACCAGACTATCGTATAGGTTCATTGCAAATCTGAGTCTCATCTCGTGTAGGCCAAGTCGGCTTGACCCCAAAGATACAAAAATTTCACTATGTTACACTAAGGTCACTGCCAATGTTGCTACTGCTGCTGTTGCTGCCGCTGCCGCTGCCGCCGCCCTTTGGTGGCAATGTATGTATGATCCAGGCTGCTCCAAGCAAACCTCGAATTCATACCTACATGGAACGCTCGTACATGCAAGCGATGCATGTACACGCCGGCAGGACATGGAGAACAAGCAGCAATATCAACGAGTTATTCTATTTCTTTTCTCCTGGCCATTCCCTTTGCCAATGAAGTGTAATTCATGGTAGCAGGCAGTCAGGCAACTAGCCAGCCCGGCCAATTCTTTTCGTTACCAGGCTTGGTTGTATGTGGCCGCCCATCTAATAAACAACAACATCACGCAAATAATGCTTGATTTAATTGTTGGTAGGGAATGAGGATGAGGAATGATATGAGGAGAAAAACGGGGGTGTAGACGATGGAGGGGATGTGGTTGGGTGATTGGATGATTAAAGGAGGGAATAGTTGAATGATGACTCTTCCTGCTCTTCACAAACTTTCCATCATTCCCGCGTCGATAAAAGGAAAGATTGATTGCCCAAGTTGTTCTTTCAAGTTTCTAGTCGGCTTAAGTCGTAATGAAGTCGCAGCGCACTAAACCATACTTGGTGGGGATTATGTACTAAAAGTACATGATAATGATATTTAGTACATCAATTTGCCAAGTTAGAGGTACATCGCATCCATTATATGCAGCTAATGCAAGAATCCACATGCGTTGTTAAGTGACCAATGAAAATGAACCAGAAATTGACCACTAGTCCTTCTTGGATATAGTCAATTATGAAGGTAGTACAAAATTATTAGCTACAAGGGAGGGTGACTTTTCGAAACCCCCAGCCTCGTCATTGAGTGGCTCGTTAATACTCCAAATAACCTTTCTTTACCAATCAGATACTAGTAATTCTAACTGGGATCCCCTTTGTTGCTAAACTACACACCCGACCCACATAACTTCCCTTTATTTTGGCTGGCTATCGCTGAAGTGTTTACTTCTTATTGGTTCATTTATCTTTTTCTAGCAGGGTGTGTGTATTCGGAGTCGTCGCTCATTGCTCGTAGTTTTGATTTCCCCCATCCTCTTGACCGTAACTGTACTCGTGCCGGCTACAATCACTTTCGCCCTGGCACCCTAAGGGGTGCCGCGCTATGACTAGCAAAATGGGCAAGAGACGCAAATCTACCCGAGGTACTTCCGATAGAGTGAGTTTTACATACAAAACATAAGTATCCTGCTTTTAATGAAAAGTATCTTTAAATACATATACGATTTATTTAAGAGGTAGTTCATCAATATAAGCCCTATAATATGATTAAAAGGTACCTTAATAATCCAGATTCTATTCATTTATAAGGTATAGGATAATCTTCGGATATATTTGCATCTCTTGCCCATTTTGCTAGTCATAGCGCGGCACCCCTTAGGGTGCCAGGGCGAAAGTGATTGTAGCCGGCACGAGTACATGAGTTATCCTTCGCAGAGCGCATCCTGTATCCCCCCAAATCCCTCCCCCCCAAATTGACTGTGGAATCTTTCCAGTTCCCGTTATTCAAAACTCGTCGGTGCCCCATGCGTCGGCTGTCCTCTCCCGTTTCCCTCTCCTCCCATCGAACAAAGCCGCCGCAATGTTCGATTTGAAGATCTAAACGACGACAAAGCGACTTTCTTGAAAGTCTGCTCTAATACTATAGAGAGCGATACTTGAGCGCATAGCTTCAAATTTACAATTTTTGTTCATTGCTCTCAAAGGTCCTCCAATTCTTCTATCCTGCTCTCCTCTCCATTGTGCATTCTTATTCTTGATCACCTCTACTTGGTCCGCAGTGGCATTGACTTGCACTCTCCGCGACTTGGAAAAAAAAAACGAGAAGAAATCCCAAATATTAAAAATTCGATTTATCGATACGATACCCCCATTAGAATAAAAACAAAGGTCTCCCTACGAAACGAATCATATCTACCAATTTTTATGTCCCAATGACATCTAACAGTCCTTCGACAATTGTTATTACTATTACCACCACTATTATTCCTCTACTCTCATTCTAAAAAAACTTTGGAACCAACAGCAACAGACGCCACCCCGGATTACTCGAAGGGAAAAAAAGGAAGAAAAGAAACTTACTGTTTGCGTACACTCCGTCGACTCACACACTACTTCAATCTTAATTTGTACTCATATTTTATTTTATTTTTTGCTCTTGCTCACCAAGATCTCCTCTCAGCCCTTTGTTCCTCTTGGCTTGAATTGCCACTTACACGGCTTCGATTTGGATCTGGACCCATTCCCAGGCTTCCACGCGTGTGACCGTCATTTTTCCCTTGCAATTCCTTTTGCAACGTGCTAGTTCAAGGTTGGGAGTCACTCGGATCCGCAGTTAATACGGTCTATGATTTTTTTACGCTATACGCCATACGCCATACACCCTAATTCGACATACCAGCCCCAGTGTTAAGCCAGCACCGTACTAGGTACAGCGCCACCTAAGCAACCCCAAAAAAGAACATCCATCGCAACCTAGAAAAGTTACCTAGGTACCTCCAAACGCTAGGACGCACCGACCACCCCCCCTGAAGGAATTACCCAGATACTCAGGTTCGCAACATCCCAAGCTTTTCCACGGTTCAAGGTTCCCAGAAGGTTCAGCGCAGAGACCACCTGTACAAACAGCCCACTTAGCGGTAATGATCGGAGAGTGTCTTCGCCACCTCACACCAAAGAAAGAGTCATCGAATAGGTACCTGATATTATTACCAACCCAAAGGCAAAGGCCACTTAACTAAAATACATCCATACATCCTATCGCTATTTTTCGCCATCGTACTCGCCTTCACCTGGTCATTTAGTCCTCGGTCCTTGGTCCTTGATCCTCTTTCTTACTCTTCGACTTCGACCACGCGACTCAAGACTCATCTTCTCCCTCTCTCTCTCCTCTCCACCGCATCTAACACGTACCGTGCAATTAATTTTGTCGCCTGTTCGCCTCAGGTATAACTTCATTACTTCTATTTAAAAGTGTGGATTTCCCAAAGGGAAACCACCTTTTACTTGTCTCGTATCTCCTGGTCCTACAATACCGACAGTATAACACATGCATATTTATCGGTACTAGAGTAAAAGAAAAAGTGGTTGCAGCTTGTACCTTGCATAAATCGATATCTTACCTACACAACATATATCATCAGCCAATCCGACGCCAGCCATTTCTTTCCACCCCCAAAATCGCAACGGCAACCGCGTTCGCGCCGACCCCGACGTACCGATAATCTAATTCCTCGACAAGCCGATCTAACCCGCATCTTTCTCAAATTCGCATATCGCGACTCCTACTTTTTCGTCTCTTGTGATTTCCATCATTTGGTCAAGTAGAAGCCCAGCTTGATGTTTATCTAGCTGGTGCGACTGCTGTCCTAAACCCCCCAACTCTTTGTTTCCCTGGTAGAAACAAATAGCCACACGATGCAGGTTGCGAAATCGATATCATCTACTCCAGTCGTCTGTCCCGCTCTGTCTTCCGGTTTGATCGTTCGTGAAACTCTGGTTAGAGGCACCCGTGTCTAGAAACCACCTCTTTTTTTCGATCCATCTGCTGCTTCACAATAGTCATACTATGCTGCTATTGTAAAGCTTCCCAGTCGATAAAAAAAAGAATTCACGATCCATCTCTCGGTATATCGATCTAATCGGTTTGACTCTGCTCGATAGACGACTGGAGGTTTAGTTTTAGAAACTCTTTACCTCTAATCTTCTCAAGATGATGTGCAACGAAATTGATTCGTTGCCTTCTTTTATCAACTCTTCCCAAAATGGACCATACAACTCCTCTATAGCCTCTTCCGCCTCTTCCTCCGCAGCCTCGGTTTGGTCCGAAGCCTCTTCGCAATCCTCCGATGATACTACTTATTCTGCGTGCTCCTCTGATTCGTCAGAGCAGTGCACTTCTTATTCCTATGCCCGGCTGTCTAGGCCCTCCAGATCTGATGTAACATGCAGCCAGATCTCACTAAACACTTGTTGGCCAACGCAACCGAAACAAGCCGAAGTTCCGCAAGAGCTTCGTCGTAATCCACGACGCACCAATAGCGGTGCAACTACCAGGACTGGATGCCCTCCGCCTCTGGTTCGCCAAAGCGATCGCAAGGTGAATTTTGTCGATAGCCTCGTCGGTAAGCAATAACGAAACATTCCCATATCCCAATAATCCGAGCTCAACTCCTTTAGATTCGTCGACCCAGATTGTAGAAGCGATTTGGCCACTATCTTCCGTTTTTCATCGACAGGAAATGGGTCCCAAAGCTGTGCTACCCCTACGCACTTTCATTCAAGAAACGTTGCGTCGGTCTCGCACAAGCTATTCTACTTTGCAAGTCGCCCTCTATTATTTGATACTGATTAAACCACATGTTCCCAAGCATGATTTTACTATGGAGCAACCGGATGATGTCCACGCAAACAGGGTTCTCCAATGTGGTCGTCGCATGTTTTTAGCTGCCTTGATACTCGCCTCGAAATATTTACAGGATCGAAACTATTCGGCACGTGCTTGGAGCAAGATCTCCGGACTTGCGACGCAGGAGATCAACCAGAATGAGATGGCATTCCTTGAAGCTGTAAAATGGAAACTTCACATAACTGACGCTGTTTTTAAACGATGGACCGAAATCGTTCTCAAGCACACGCCATCGCAACCTCCATCCTCCGGATCAGCCTGCTCGCAAATCCCAGATCAACAGCATCAGGAGTGGAGGGATCTGATTCTTAACCTCGAGCCGGAATTGACCAATATTGAAGATCTTATCCCATTGAGCCCATCAGCAATCAAGTTTCGAGATACCACACCAACTCCGTCTCTATCGGCCCCTTCACCCCCATCGGATGCACCAAGCTACGCGAGCGATCTATCAACGCCCAAGACTTTCAATATCCCATTCGTTATGGAGCCTGCGCCGGCCACTGTACATACTCCAGGCCGCTTCGCTCCAGCTCTGGGTTTACTGCCTACTCCTCGTCTCACTCCGCAATCGATCGGATTCAACACTCCCGCCGCGAGTGTCGCTACTTGTCTTCTTAGCGGAAAAGGTTCCATGGGCTTCGCAATGGCGCAAGCTGCAAATGTTTCTGCCACACAAAATCTGGATCGATGGCCTAGTTCTAATTCTTCGCCTCTGAGTTATGCTTCAACGCGTCGCTCTTCACTCGCCAATTCTATTTCAACAGCATCTTCACCGGAATCGATGATCTCTGATTCGTCACGTACGTCTCGCTCTTCCTCTATCTCATCTGCTTCGTCACTAGCCAGCGCGCCGTTCACCAAATTGGATGTTCAGGCGCGACGCCGTTGTGCGAAGCGATGCAGCGAGAGGCAGAATTTGAGACCTACTATCATCGCTTCGGTACCCGAGGATTATGAAGAGAATTGCATCACATCCTCACCTGAGTCTTACGCCGGCACGGTGAGCAAAGATTTAGTTAAGATGTCGATGGAAACCCCATTGGCGCAAGGATGTGAATTTGACGACGCAGCAAATGCTGCTCGTGTTCTGCAAGAACTTCAGAGTTACCATCAGCGAGCGAACCCTCAGCCTCGGCTTCCTGCTAAACTCGGTTCAAAGCGAAGTCGGCCATTATCGATTGACAACTCCCTCCAGGAAAATGTCCGCGAGATGCTAGGTACTCAGTACTACAGTGTTGCTGAAAGAGAAGGTCATGACTCCATGGTCCGCGGTCTTACATCTATGGACCTGGGCAACCAACAGACCCCAGTTCAATCGAACGGGGGCCGAAAACGATTTTGCTGCTCAACTGACGCTCGATCGTATATTATTCCCGCGATGCACCCTGCAGTCGGTGGTCCCGGCGGCCCGGGCATGTGGGGAGATATATTACCCTAAGATCGCTTGCTATCTACAACATAAGTATTTCTGCAACTGACGACAAATATCCCTTGTGACAATATTCAACTATTTCTTATGTTCTACAACGGGAGGGATTCGACGGGTTGATACCATATTTGGGAGTCACATAGTTTATAGAGAACCCCAACAACGGTCAAAGGCACAGGCGAAAAAAATCCTGAATTTTTTCTCGAATCATGCATTTCCAGGATCACAGCATACGGGGATGGAAGGTGGGTAGTTGCTTTTGTACGAATGTGTAGGGAGATGGGTTATCGTTTATAATGGTGTTCCGGATGAGAGATAATCATAGTGATTGTTCAAAGCAGTAATGGCTAGTTCAATGGCGGCAACGGCAATAACGCAGAGCTACAGAGGCGCAGCTTGAGGAAGATGGAAAGCTAGCATTCGGTGCGAAACCTCGAGTCGGGCGCAGCAAGTTGGAGTTTTAGTCTTGTCTTGATTCGTACGGCCGTCGATTAAACGTACCAACGAAACCGCCGAACGATATATTGGCACTCGTCGAAAAAAGCGAACTGCCTGTTTGTCCTTCGATTTCGTAGGTACCAGCAAGAGAATCGCGCAAAGATATTCTAGTTTTTATTACTATCTGGCCTGAAAAGGAGTTGCGCAATCGAGTATCAAGAACAGAACTTCGAGGTACAAAAAGCAAAACGGAAAATTACTTCTAGAAAGCCTGAGAAACACAACCTCGCAGATAGTATCAAATTCTTCTGATAAATCCTCCGAGCTGGAAACCAACGAAAGAGAAAAAAAAGATTTACCATTTTAACATGTTGAGTGCCAGCTCTTTGTTCTTTGTCTACTAGTGTGAAACTTGTGTGCATTGGGAATACTGACCTTTGAGCTGAAGAAAGCCGAAAAACTTGTGGATCAAGAAATTTCAAGAAGCATAAATTTGACACAAGATAAGTCTGTCTCACTGTCACGAGGCGGCCACAAATTACAATTACACATTTGACAGCCGGCACGAAGGTACCGAATCATGAGATTTTCCCCCCTTCCCCTCACCCCTTGTTTGCTGATGTGAGGCAGTTTGTAAGTTGGCAGAAGGGGGACGAGTCAAAATCGATCGAAAGGAGGGAAAACAGAAAAGAGACCCGTCAACCGGCCAGCCGCGTGGGTCGATAACCGGTGAGTCATCGTCAACATGACTGACGTGAAATAGGGCCTGCTCCATACAACTTATCTTATCCCGGTCTTGGCTAGGATGTTGTTGTCTTAGCTGCACAAGTTGGTTGCCGAACCAACCTAACGCTTCGACCAATCCCCTGTTCCGCATCTGCCTAGCGCATGTATGCCTGGAAAAGCCCGCCCCGGACTTTAGGGGTCGGAGAGCTCTCGTCCAATCGTTTTTGGATGGTTGCCTTTTCGGGAAATAGACCTCGCGCTAGGCACTCGGCTTGGCCAATCAGGGAGAGGGGTGGGAGGTAAGTGCATGATTTTAGGTAGGTTCCACTTATAGTAGGTACCTGGTATAATTGTACAGCTCACGATGCGAACGCCCCGGGCGTGAATGACAGCGCGCTTTTTTTGAAAGGGCGCGTGGTGGACGATGCGATAGGGGGAACCGCGACGTATCGCGGGTGCTGGTGGGTTGGGTATATACAGCCCGCGTTTCAATATAGGTGAGTTGGTGTTTTTTTCCCCTTCCCTACCTGCACTTTGCTTCTTTGGAAGCGATGAGCTGTTGGCAATAATACAACAGGAGTATCTAGGCATGGGTGTACATATGGTTATTGGTAGGGGTTGCGCTGTTTCGGGGTTGGGAGCAGTAAAGGTCCGGCTCCTACGGCATAATGATGGATGCTATTCGTGACCTTGGTCGTGGACGCTCGCTGCCTGTCGGCGATAATTGCGGCTGGTTACTACCGCTTGCCGCTTGCCGCTGGGTAGGTACTAGGTTGATAGGTTACCTACATACAGGTACGGACTTTGTAATGTGTAATGGCCCGGTAACCTGGCAGGTGATGTATTAGAAATCGTTTGAGCAGCTGAGCAGGCTGTGTAATTTGGCAGGCAACGCACGGCTCAGGAACATATCACTGCGTAACGCCGTCCGTCCGTCTATCCGTCTGCGCCGTTTGCTGGTATGGTCTGTGGGTAAGGTAAGATGAGATATGTCAGCGCCGGGGGAATTGCTAAGCTAAGGTTCCGAGAGCCGTCGGCGTACATTCATCGCGTCGCTTGTTTCTGGCGTCGTGTGCTGAATCAGCGTTGTACGCCGATAGACCAGATTCCGCCTCTAGATTTAGATAGGTAAGTACCAGGTAGGTACCTGTTAGCGGTGGTAGGAGAGGCATCCATCTCTTGCTACTCAGCGCACAAGATCATGATGTGTTACAGAGGACAATCTACTCGGCGGAACTACGAATCCTCCTGTCGAATCAACGAATCCTAATAGCCAAGTGTTTCATCTGATGAGTCAGTTCAATACTGATGGGACTCGTAATCTTTGAAAGGAGACCACGGTTCCAAGATTACTAGACAACTTTGATCTGATCCCTATTGGCACCATTGATAGGTATCTTGATGACAACCCCTCATCCGGATGGCTGCGAGGGTTGTGAACTACGGTTTCATGACGTGGAATTAGCAAAGGCGCAAGCATACACTAGACTTAATTAGATTACGTATGCTACTTGTTTAGGTAGGCATGGGCGAGGGCGTGGATGAGCGGGTTACTACTCAAGTGTGCTTATACCCGATATCATCGTCGGAAGAGACACCAAGCCTTGGTGGTTCAAACGGCATCATATCTATTAGTAACATGTCATTACGAAATATGACTTCACATTGTCCGAAAACACGTTCAGTACTGTACAGTGAGATAACCCGTATGCCTCCCTACTTCGTCCTCAGACCCAAACCCCTATTCCTATCGCCGGGAAAATAGAAAAAAGGTATGTGAAGTGTGTGTGGAACCTTTTTTTTTTTTCATGGCGTCTGCCTGTTCCCGTCTCCCCTCTCTTCCCCGTCTTACTCATACCGAGATCGACCTCCCCCCATTCCGAGATTCTTCCTAGTCACTCGCCGAGCTAATATTGCTTCAATACTTGGTTCGTGGGGTTTGGTTTTGAGGGGTAAACTACGGCGTCTTCTCCATGGTATCGGAGAATGAACCATTCATCGTCTAAGGAGCTATCCGAACCTTCCGGATCTTGATTCTTGGTAGGTTTGAGACATAGGATAGTGCGTAGAAGGGTAATTAGCAGAGCACTGAGATGGGATTAAACTATCCATCTTTGGGTTGTATTTTCTCTCCATTACATTGATTGCATCGAATTGACATGGTCCCCGAAGCGTACCTACTAGGTACCTAAGCAAAGCTCTCCCAAAAGCGATTTTGCACCGCCCAAACTAGAAGCCTCTAAGCCTCTTTCCCTTCAGGGGAACTACTAATGCAAACCCCATTCACATCAAACTCCGTACCCTTATCACCCGCTTTCGCAGTAATAACGCTCACACCGACACCGCCCTCAGCACCGCCTTCATCCTCGGCAAGGGTGATGAAGCTGCGGCTATGGGTGATCACGAACACATACGCCAAGCGCCCCGTCATCCAACGGCATAACTTCAGCACCGCAGCCTGTCCAGCCGCATCTAAGCCGTCGAAGGCCTCGTCGACGAGCATGTATCTGGCCCTATGCGCACTCCTAGCCTCGCTCATTACGAAGAGTGCGAAGAAGAGTGCAAGATCTACGCGTTTACGCTCGCCGCCGCTTTTCTTGGGGTAGTCGAGGGTGGAGGCCATAGATAGGGAAGGTTCAAGTACCGAGGTCTTGCTGCGATCATCATCGTCGTCGTCGTCGTCGGCCTCGTCATCTTCTTCGAAAAGAGCTTTGAGGGTTCCCGATGTCATGTTCTGCGCGTAGTGCGCGTCCTGGTACATGACCATCAAGATCTGGCCAAGTAGCTTATTCAGCTCTCCTAGATGGCGTCCGATGACGTGTCGGCGGAATGTAATCTTCGACGCGGCGACCTGGCGGCGCGTGAGGGCCGACTGCCAGAAGGCAAAAATTTCCCGGTGGGAGTGGATGCGTGTAAACTCTTTGCTCAGATCGGCGATCTGGCTGCTGAGTTTGGCGAGGGATTCGGCTTCGGATTCGAGGAGCTCTCTGTGGGTGGTAATTTCCTGCTCTTTTTTGGCGAGTAAAAGACGCTGGTGATTGAAGGAATCCGCCCAGCCTTTTCTTATCGACTCTATCTCCTTTTCTTGTACTTTGACGTCGTGGCTTTTGCGAAGACGTTCCTTTTCTCGCCTCTCGTGTTCGTGTTGTAGGTCAGTATGTCGGTTGCTCAAGGCCTTTAGTTCCTCTATGGCCATGTTCAATTGGGTGGGAACTCTTAGTGCCTCCCGGGCTGTTAGTTTTCGTAAGGCAAGGCGAACGTCACTCTCGCTGATGCATATCTGGCTGGCAGCATTGTGGGTAAGGCTTGTTATGCTGTCTTTCACACTCGCTACCTTGTCTTGCGTGTGAGTAACTCTGTTGGCGAGAGTGTCGATAGCCTTCACGTGCTCGTCCCACCATCGCCTAGCTTCCATGGTCTTAAGGGCGGCTTCTTTAATTACCCTGGCTCTCTCTCTTGCTTCCGGGCTAAGGAAGTGAAGTATCAAAGTCCAAAGTTTCCGCAAGGCAAGCGTGATGTTTAGAAGGAGACGTTGCATACCATTAATACCGCCTCTTTCACTATCTTCATCTTCTTCAGTATTCGAAGGTGGGGTTTCCAATGCGCCATTCTCTTGAAGGAGGCGCTGAAGATCGTCTTGAAGGCGACGAAGCTGTGTATTAGTTGCTATTATCTCTTGCTCTGCGGCGAGTCGCTCTCGGTCTACAAATAAACGGGCTTGAGCGAGCTTGGACAAAACGCCAAGTCTGTCCACTTCATTTTGCGCCCAAGAAATACGACTTCGAAGGCTTAGGAGCTCGGGATTTAAATCTGGTAGGAGGTTTTCAGCCTTAAGCCTCTCCCGGAACTTGTTGCAGATAAGCTCCTTCTCATTCATGGTAGCCAAGTGTTTCTTTTCCTCATCTTCCATCTCCTTGACAAGAGACGCAGCCTCGCGCTGTACGCGTCTCAAGGTCTGGTCTACCTGATTGACTCGACCTTTGAGAAGCTCTACATTGTGTGTAGCTCCTTCAAGCTGCGACTTCATACCTCCCAGTTCCTCCTCCACTTGACTCAGCATCGAGCTGCAAGTATCGGCGCACTCGTCTAAGACCTCTAGGCCTAAAACTAACTCGATCAACTGCCTCTTCTGTAACTGATTTGAGTTCAGGAAGCTTGGGGCACTTTCGTTCCCAAGTAAGACTATCCTGATATATGTGTCGAAGTCGATTCCCAGTAGGTTATCAATAAATGCCTTAGTGCTTCTGACGTCGGGTCCTTCAAATTGAGACTGGATTACACCGTTCTTTTCCACGATCACACGATTGCGAAAGTCTTCGTGCTTCCGGTACCGCGAAATGGAGTATCCATTTGCAAATGTTAGACGGACATTGCAGTTCTTCTTAGCAACATCATTAACGACGTCGTTGACCCCAAGTCCACCTCGGATGCACTGTCCGAATTGGCACCAGACGATCGCCTCAATAATCGTACTCTTCCCTGCCCCATTGTGTCCGGCTATAAAATTTATACCGGGCCGAAAATGACGCTTGAAGTCTAGATTAAGAGTGCCCTGTATACCGAGAAAGTTCGTAATTTCTATAGCAATGGGGTCTGCGGTGAAGATAGTTTCCGTTGTGGATGCCCGTAGACCGTTCTGCTGAGTAATGAAAGGAGTTGATTGAGGTGATGGGTCGAGCATATCTCTATACTTAACTCTGCCTCCGGCTTCGTCGCTAATGTCACTGCGGACATTGAAGAGTCTCTTCCCTACGAGTGACAGGATATCACGCTTATCCTCAAGTGTAGATTCAAGGTCCAGAGAGGACACGTATTCTTCGACAAGTCCGACAGGATCGATCGGTTTAATTTCCACGTTACCAACCGTCAATTCTTGTGAAATAGCAATTAAGGGGTCCGACCGGATCTTTTCCGTTTCTTTCGAGACTATCCCCTTTTCATGATTTTGTCGAATTTGAATATCAGCAGGGAGCACAGTCTTGCCGAGACTATTTCGACCGAATTGTCCTTCTGATGCAACATGCTTCCGGTCTCTCACACTACGGGCTCCTAGTTTGATAAGGCAATCCCTGGTAGAGATGTATTTGGACATTGATAGCTTCCCTGCGACCATGACATGCTTATCCCGAATCTGTCCGACGTCAATCCGGTCTTCTAGCACATCTTGTGCCTCGACGCATGTGTAGCCTACAGAATGTGGATTAGGGACAAACTCGGCCTCGAGAGTTTGTGGGTCGAGTAAGATGACTCCCTTCTTGGTATCGAATAGATCCGCCCAGGTGAGCTGTAACGGTGCCCCAATGTACGTTATACTTCCTCGTGGATCTTGATATTCCTGATTGGTAGCTTGGAAGATTGTTTGGTGGTTGTGGAAATGACCGGTAAATGTTCTTGCCAAGGGTGCAAATTCACCGGCGCTGGTAAGGCCTGGGTATCTGAAGGGCGACCCGGCCAACCCCGTCTCGGGGTTAGTGGTGTGCTTCTGAGTTATGGCCCGATTTATTGCCAGATGTCCGAATCCTACCATCTCTGCTGCGATACTTGGATCCAAATCGCGTATATATCTGATAATTTCGCCTTGGTCCTCTCGGAAGGGCATCACAAGTACACGCCTGTCATCCCACTTATGACATGCAATATTCGTGTGAAGTGTAGTATATGGGGCTAAGCGAGCGATAGCCAGCGCTTCTAGGGCTGAGGTGGTGTAGTCATGGCGATATGCTAAGTCATGGTTCCCCAAAATAACGTCCATATGCGGCACGGCGCTAGATAATTTGCCTAAGAAGCGATAGCATGCTGCAAGTACGTTCGTCAGCTGTGACGTACGTGTTGTGAAAAGATCACCACAAATAATGGCACGGGAGATATTGTGTTCGTGTGGGATAGAGGCAATCCAGTCTGCCGTATGATTGACGCGGTCGAGGTCGTGAAGCCTGAAATGGAGATCGCTGGCCAGCAGCCAACGGCGTTGGGCCCTCATACTTTTGCTGACTAGGTAATGTAGCGTCCCGCGAAAGAGGAACATGCAATGATATAGTTGAGGGTTTATAGATTATGGTATGAGCATATGAGAATGAGCGGGTATTGACTTCAATGTTGGATATCCGATTTTCCCGAGTTGTAGGGATTTTTGCTGTTTGTTATGTACCTACTAGGTAGTTGGTAAACTCCCATTTCTGTAGAGCGAAGTTAGGCATCACCAACGCATTGTTAGGTACCTAGTAGGTAAGTTATCTAAACTATGAGCGCTAGCTTGTAATGTTTCTACGCTCTTAGGTATTGGATACGAATTAATCAACAGAATGGACTGGTACCTGATATTAATTGACTTTTATAATTCTTGACTGAAGCGCAATATGTAATAACTTCTTATGATGCGTCATTGATCGTAAATATGGTCAAGACAGAGTGCTACCCGTTCTGCGAAAGACCCCATGTTAATCTGAAGCGAAAAACAAAAGCTCAACGAGCCTTTCCTCTCCCTAACACAGCAACATCTCTACCTGACCTTTTCTGGTATATATGACGTTATATGTTGAAATAAACGCAGGTTATGAGTGTCATGTTGGTTGTATTAGAAGGTTAGAAACCTGAGGGCAAGTAGAAGTACGTAGATAATACATATAAGCCATAAGTATGGGGCGTACACCCAGGTCACCTGACTTAATTGTTAGAACTGGAGTGCGTATCCTACCTACATGCAGCAAAGAAATTGGTGGCGACGGAGGGCGATAGCCGTAACATCCGCCATCCCGTTAAATTAGTTCTTTTTATATAATTAATAAATATTTTATTTAATTAATAAAAGTTTATTTATTATTATTTTTTACATTAAATTCTTTTATTATTATTATTTTAATTTTAAAATAAAATTATTATTTATATTATTATTTTTATTAAAATATTATATATTTATAAAAATATTATTAATATA